>WNWK01004367.1:0-141989 GCA_009830355.1 Cherax destructor | reverse complement strand
TTCCTCTCTGCTTCGGCTGTTTCAACATACCCAGGGTGGCATTCCCCTATCGATCTTTCCCCTCAATCCTCTCCTTTACCATCGCCACGAGGCTCTTTCCCTTTTGCCTTCCCTTCCCACCCTTAGCCACCTCCACCCAGGCCTTTTTGCATGACCTCTGACCAGGGGTCAATACATCATCCTCACTCATTCCACTGGCCTTTTTATGGGACTCACCCAATACCTCCATATTCCCATCATCATTCCCCCTATACACCTCCACCTCCACAGTCTTAGATACCATAGGAGGGCCCTCCCTCTGATTCTTTGCACATTGATTCACCACATCCTCTGGAACAACATTATTCACCTCACTCACACACAACAAATCCTCAACTCGGGCTATCCAAGATCCTACACAGATCAACCAAAGAGAGGTCCTGGGAATCATCCCTCACCCCCGATGGCCCATCCACTGGCTCCATCCGAGCCTGCTCCACCTGTGTCTCTTGTGTTGCAGGTGACAAGGTTGTCACCACCTCCTTAGCCTCTGACGCCTCACTCTACTTTCCTGAGACTTCCACAGCTTCCTCCATCCGCTCCTCATGACTCGCTTCCTCACCTCCTGCCACACTCCCAGCACCAAAAGCACGTCAATGATGGTATGAGTCTCTCCTGCTGTCACAAGACACCGCTACGTGACCTGTACCTCCACACAGTCTACACGTCCTCAGTTGCCCAGCATACGTAATGTACACTTGAGTATAGAACATCTCCAGCATCACATATGAGGGAATGTCTTCTCAGTGACATTTTAATGGAGAATGAGCCTTCCAACATACCGGCATAGATACCCTGGACCCACCGACCCACCGTTATGGCCTGGATAACACCATATTGCTGAAATACCTTCTTCACATCCGCCTTACACGCCTCAAATAGGACATTTCGAACTTTTATCCATGAATAATAGGTCGAAACATCTCTCAGCTAAATCTCCAAGCCGGAATTAATGACTAACCTTTTCTCTTGATAGTTGTCCACTAGCTTTGCATAAGCGCTGCCGGTGTTTAACTTTACAAATATCCTTGCTGCTCCATTCAACAATACTCCGTACATGTCGACAGCAGAGATACCATACGTGTCTCTTAGAATCAGAGGAAGAAGAACATCGGCATTGCTAGGTTATACAGCCCCTTTGAGCAGCTCTATACAAACAGTATTGACTCTCCTCCTGTAGCTCTTCGTCATCTTGTAGAAAATAAAGTTGCTCTGTTTCGCCACCAGAGCTCCAGTACAGCACACCCTACCACCACAAAGACTGGGTAGCGAATGCTTTTCCTATTAGGAAAAAAATGTGTTGCTATTTAAGCCAAAATCGCAAGTGCCGAATAGGTAAAACTTGCAATTTTGGCCTAAATAGAATGCTATTCTTGCCAAATAAGGCAAGCGAAATGTTATTATATATATATATATATATATATATATATATATATATATATATATATATATATATATATATATATATATATATATATATATATATATATATATATATATATATATATATATATTTATATATATATATATATATATATATATATATATATATATGTCGTGCCGATTAGGTAAAACTTGCGATTTTGGCTTAAATAGCAACGCTCACCTTGCCATATAAGACAAGTGAAAATTTGTGTATGCAATAATTTCGCCAAAATCATTCATTTTATTAAATTAATGTTAACGTATCTAAAATATATTTAGTTGGGTTAGGCTAAATTAAATTGCGCTTGTTTTAATAAGGTTAGGTAGGTTTTCAAAGTTTCTCTTGGTACAAAATTATAAATTCTTACATTAAGATAAATGAAAAAATATATCTTTAAACGTATAATAGAAAATTTTAGAAAGGACTTAATTTTAGATGAGTTCTTGCTAATTGACCAGTTTTACCTAATCGGACACTGATATATATATATATATATATATATATATATATATATATATATATATATATATATATATATATATATATATATATATATATGTGTGTGTGTGTGTGTGTGTATATATATATATTTGGAAGAAGGTACGCAGTGGTTTACCGTACCACACTGGACCAATACTTGGCGCCCAGCTCTCTCTTGACGTTTTGATCCATGGCTAAAGAAAGCAGAGCTCACAGGAAATTACCAGAAAGAATGTTAGAATCTCGGCAACAAATTTAAATTGGTATTTCAAAGGAAACATGGAGCCTACCAGCGAATCAAAGTTGTACAGTCCAACAGCGACTCTGTTCACTTGGGAAGAGGTGAAGATATTGTGCGAGGTTCATGTCTCGAAGGCATCGGGACCACATCTCTCCAAGGCCCTAAGAGCGAAGCACTGTGTTCCACTAGAAATAATAAAAAAGTTTATTGAAACAAGGTAACTGCAGGAGGTTTGAGTGAAGGGAAATGCAGTGTGAATTTTTAAGAAAGAAGATAGGCAAATTAGCGTTGAACTAAAATCCAGTCGAATATCCTCTTCGAGTGGGAACTAAACGCAATGGTGAAGAGGCTTTTGGTCTGAGGATTTGGACATTTTGGTATTCTTCCTCCGACCGAACGTAACTAAGCCTCACCCCCACTGCTGCCTTTTCTGCCCCATTTTTCCCATCTCTTTTTCTGTGATTATCACACCTCCTTTTTCCATCCCTCCCATCTTCTTTCTCTTCACAGGCGGCTCCTTGTAACGCTGAAGTGGTTTTTCGCGCATGTAGAACTGAATCACTGTCTTCTTCATCCGATTGAACCTAATTATGCTCCTATTCATCCCTTCCCTACCACATCCTTTCCATCCCTCCTTTCCCATTCCTCCTTTCTCTATCCCTCTCTGTCCTTTCGTGCTTTTGATCTTTGGGGTCTTCCCCTTTGACACTCTAGCTCCTAAGTTTTGGGGAACGGTGTCTTTCTCTATCCCATTCCATTGAGGTCCTTGGTGGTGGTGGAGGTGTTATTTTCCATGGATTTTTTATTATCTGGAAATGTCCCGAGATCCCTACGGAGTTCTAGAAGATGTCGTAGGGTGTCTTTTGAGTGACAGGTATCTCTGGAAGCTGCCTGTCGGTTCCGGGAGGTGGTGGCGGAAGAAGGTATGCCTTGTGGCGGCCTTCATGCTGCATCTTTTACTACTGGCTGCACTTTGGGCCTTCTTGGGCGTGAGTGGGATATACAATCCGTTTCATTCCTCCTTGGAGCCATCCCTCCACATTCCTCCCACCCTTTTTTTCTCCCTCCCTTTTTTTTAATAATTTAAGGGAAACTTATCATGAAGACCCATAACAATGACTTGCCTCCTAAGGGGCCATTTCCTGAAGAACCCCCTACAGACCCTACTACTCCTTCAGACCACTCTTCAGACTTATCTTCCAATTATGTACCTTCTCTGGTTAATGATCCGTTACCCTCTTCTGATACCGCGATTCTAATCGACCTTTTAGACACTTCTGACCTCCGCACGGTTTGACTATGATCCTGGCTTCTCCATATACAGTGAATCGATGTTTCTATCATACACAACTCGGGCGACCCGCCTCCTGCCTTAAGTCCAAACAATCTCGACCTGTCACTGATGACCCTACCTGAGTTTCCTCTCACGCTTCTAAAAAAGTCCAGCTAAGCAATTTCTCCCCTTACACTCTATGTTTCAAAGCCCTTGGACAAAATTATTTACACATCAACTAATTTCTACTGACTATTCGACCACAGCATCAGCAAGTCACTTATTCTCTATCTTGGACAGAACATTTCTTTCCAAATTCTTAAGAGTGGCACACGCGTTGCCACAGTGCAAAATTCAGAGCAGACAAACACTCTTTCACTCCTTGATGTTGTTGACAACACACCATTTACGATCTGCCAGCAAACTCCCTAATGACAGTCTGGAGAAACTCAAACTCCAGAGTCTTCCTGTCATTAAAGTTGACATATACTCCCTGCCTGCAGGTGGAGGCGCTATCCTTGCAATATAACAAGGCTAACTTTTGACAGCTGTGAACTACCACCATCTATTTATGTAGTGGGACAACACCAACAAGTGCAGTAGGTGATCCATACACAAAACAATGTTGAAAATACTGGCACTTTGGCCACTCGGCGAAATATTGCAGATAAGAGGGAGAACGCCATGTCTGTCGTGCTGCTGACCACAACAGTCCATCATGCAGCCACCCTCCCTTTTGCTTTAATTGCAAAGAGGCGCACCCAGCCTATTCTCGCTATTGCCAGATTTTCTTCAGAGAAAGGAAGATCAGTTGTCTTAAAGAGAATGAGGGCTTCTCTTACACCATGGCAGTTTACCCATCTCCACTTCCAAAGGAGACTCCCATGGTTCATATTACAGGGTCGTTATAAGGTCCCAGGAATCAAGGGTGCCTGCTTCCACAATTGCCTCTGTGCCCCTTCCTCAGTCAACTCATTGTCAAACCCCTTTTATGATCTTTGGGCTTTTAGGTTCCAATCTCTTACTGTCCCTCAGGGCCTTGGAAAATGGCACCCCGCAGGGCGGAGTCCTCAGCCCAACTCTCTTCAACGTGCTGATGCATGAGCTGGTGCAGCTGACGTTCTCAGCAGGCACCCGACTGCTCAGCTACGCTGATGACCTGGCACTCATTGTCATCGGGAAGCCCGGACTGTAGCGCAAAGCCCAACGCGACCTCAGCCTGATAGATACCACCTGCCGTCGCCTTGGCCTCAAGATCTAGGCGAACAAGTACAAGGCCATGATCTTTCGTGCCAAGGTGCCTGATACCAGGCTGAAGATCTCAGACATCAACCTGGACTGGGTCTGCAGTTACCAGTATCTTGGTATATGGATTGACAGCCGACTCTCCTTCCGCAAGCAGGCAGAGTATGTCAGGGAGCGTGCCATGCAACGTGTCACGGCCATGCGTGCCATGGCCAATCCTAGGACTGGTGCCAGCCACGATATTCTCCGGATGTTCTACGTGCAGGCGGTGCGCTCGATAGTCGACTTTGGTGCAATCATCCTGGCCCATGCTCATCCCTCATGCCTCAAGCGCCTCAGCGTTGTACAAAATGCTGCGGCTCGGGTCATGCTGGGGGCCCCGGGCTGGACCAACACAGTGACTGTGAACAGAGAGGCCCAACTGCAGCCCCTAAGTGACAGAATCGCCCTTGTTGCTGCCAGGAGGTTGGCCAAATTTGTCCAGCTACCGGGCGGTGAGTGCCTGCTGAGAGACCCCCTTGACCGTCAGCGAGGCGACTTCGCAGGGGGCCGTGTCCGACTATGGTTGTGGTCGGCTGCGGAAGTGACAAAGAAGCTCCTGCCCATGCCGCTCCTCGAGGACAAGGGATGCGACCGGCCAGTCGATGGGTACACCGTGCCACCGCCATGGGCACCAGAACCTGTCGTAATCCATCTTGCAAACCTGCCAGCCAGCAAGCGTCACTGTCCACAGAGCGTGCTGCAGCGGTGGGAAGCTGCAAGCATTGCTGCAGCGGAGCATCCCGGGTGTGCAGTGTACTACACTGATGGATCAAGAGACCCCGAGGCCGGCCGCACGGGTTCCGGGATATATCACTCCTCCCTAACGGTCGGCTGGCGCCTCCCAGACCACTGCAGCATCCTACAGGCAGAACTCCACGCCATCCAGAGGGCCATCCAACATGCGCTCCTGGAACACCACCAACCTCCAGTCATCCACGTCGACTCCAGGGCGGCGATACAGGCCATCATGCATAGGGAGCCCAAGGATAACATCCGGCTCCTCACCGCCATCAGAAGAGACCTACACTCACTTGACGAGCAGGGCCGGCAAGCAACAATCAATTGGATACCAAGCCACATCGACCTTGCTGGGAATGATGCGGCGGATGGGGCGGCTAAGTCTGCCACACTTGCGGCCCAACCTGCGACTACAATTGCCATTAGCCGCAGGCAGGTGCACCTGGGGGCAGCTTCGGCAGCCAGACGCCCACTACCAGCACCGGGAGCATCTCGGAGCCGGCACTGGTATGACAGAGCGACACGTAGGGAGCCCCCACCAAACATGAGGAAACTGAACAGGGAGCTGCAAGTCAGCGTCCACCGCCTGCGCCTCGGCTACCCTACTGCAAAGCGCCTCATCGAACGCATGAGTGAGGAGCTTTGCCGCCACTGCGACCGGATGGTTCCAAAGCCTCTAGTTCACTACATGCTTGACTGTTCTGCGACGACGTCCATCCACCGCAGGCACTTCCCGATGGCACCTGGGGATCTGACCCGCGAGGACAAAGCAGCCCGGCTGGTTTATCTGGCCACCCATGACTTGGAGACACTGCTCCCAGTCCTAGCCACCCACCCGCCCCCTCGATGATGACGCCGGAGAACCCCGACGACGACCAAGACTACCCACTACAGCTATTCTTTCTCTCACTTCCTTCTTTCTTATCCCCCATCCTTCTTCTTCCTATATAGGTAGAACCACAGCCTGAAGTACCAAGATCTGCTGATGAAGATGGGGAGCCACAGAAAGAAAGAAAGAAGAAGATGACCGACACCCTCTACCCAGGGGGCCAATGCCGGGTCACCATTTGGAGAAGACCCGGGCCGGATGTACCGGCGAACATACAACAACAACAATGTCCCTACACTTCTTCACCTTTCCACTCACATATTCCAACGTCTCAGTGCCCCCTTTAAACTAATTCCACGCACTAAAACCACATTACCAGTTGCCATGCCCCCACCCAGACTACATTTCAATTTCATAGCATTAAAAATCCTAACTAACATCTCCTGCAGAACCTCCCAATGAACACTATAGTAATCCCCAGAAAACCCATCCAGGCCCGAGGCTTTGCCCAGGGCCTGACTATTCACTGCTATAAATCGTTATTTTAATGCATTTTTTGACGATTCATTGTATTTTTAAGGATTTTCTGAAAAAAACTATTTTTTTCGATAAAATATACCTCAAAAAAAAAAAAAAAATCGCTTACTTTTCCCATAAATTTCAATCACATATCACTTATTTTCCAAAGTCTACGTCTTCATTTACGTCTAATCTCCTTCAACCCCCAAACCACATGGCTTTCCTAAATGTTCTTCTATCCCTATCTTTAAGTCTAAGCCTTTACCTTGAGATGCATCTCGTACTATTGTGGAGGCTCATCCACCCCTAAGTACAGTTGCTCCCTCGCATGTCTCTGGACATTTCTGTCTGTCAAAAAACCTCTACCCCTTCTTTGGTGTCTTCCGATGTCTCTCAACTTTTTACCTAAACTGCATCTTCTCCCTCCGCCGTCAAGCTCTCTCTAACTTCTCTCTTTGAAGAGACTTAAAGCCATATCCACTTTTATCAAGGAGACAATACCTGTGATAGACACCAGTTCACTCTCTGACACTTTCTCACCTTCCACACTTTTCTTCACACCGTCTTTCTTTACATCATCCCATTGCTTCCACATCGTGACCTTACTAACCCTACTTTTATGCTCTCTTAGCCGACCATGGGTTATTTACAATGGAATAATCGAGATCTCAAGGGTATTCAGAGCTTCAGCTATTGTTCTCCCAGATTTCCTCAGGTGTCTGTTTATAATTTATTTTTATTATAATCATGGGGAGAGCTAAATCCGTAGGCATTATACAGCACCTGTGGAGGGGGGCAGGGATGGAAGGTATTCAGGCTCAATTCAGGGAACTGGAGCACAGATCCAATTCCCTAGATCAAGAGCCCCTTACCAGCATAAAGGAACCTCCCTTGATGGGTGGTACCTGTTTGCAAGACTAAAATTGCGCCTCGCTATTTTTCGTCCCGTCTCGGGCTATATTTTATTACATTCATCGGATTTTTTTTTTTTTTTTCAATGGGACTTTTAATGAATTTCCACTTCTCGTGTGCCATGTTATACCACATTCTCGAGTCGTTGTCCATAATTTCATACATTACACTGCAGCCGGCATCTACTTGGACAAATGGTATAAAGTCTGCTCTTTATGTATTTTTCCTTCTTGGCCATTATCTGTTCCAGATGCTGCAACTCAGATTTCTTCCCTACCTCTTCCTCTCCTCTTAGGAGATTTTGATGCTCATCATTTCCTGGGAGGAGGGTCTCACTGTGACTCTCGTGGTGATCAGTTAGAGGCTCTTCTCACTTCCCTTCCCCTCCATGTTTTAAATACAGGTACTCCCACTTATTTCGACCCTCGCACTCAAACTCTCTTGCATAGATCTCTCAGTTTGCTGCTCAATTGCATTCGACTTTATCTGGTCAGTGCTCTATCATTTACATGACAGAATCATTTTCCTGTGTCTTATTCTCAGACATACTCTCGACCTCCTCGTAGTTTATGTTGGCAATTTGAATGGGTGAATGGGGCTATTTATTAGCGTCAAACTGTCTTTATTGAATAACCTTCTCCTTTATCCTCACCTGTGCGGAGCTTTCAAAACTATTTTTGTCCTCGGTTTTAACCACAGCCTCCAATACAATCCCTCAAACTTCAGGTAGGCGCCCTCAGAGATGGTTGGTGCGTTTGAAGAGTGTTGCATGATGTCGATATCATTATAATAGGACCAAAGAGAGACACTTGATTTTAAGACTTTAATCAGGGAAGAGCGGTTGCGCGACGTGTCATCCATGAAGCTAAACGCACTTGTTGGCGGGATTATGTTTTTACCGTCACTTCGACTTCCTCTATGTGTGCAGTTTGGAAGAAAGTACAGAAATTGAGTGGTAAATACTCTCCAAACCCCTTTTCGGTTCTTAGGGTCGCTGGTGTAAGCAAGCCCTTTTGAAGTTGCCATAGAAATTATAAATCATCAGTCTTATAATGTGCCCTTTACGCTTCAGCACTTTTCGTTTGCCGATCATCGGCAGCTGGGCCTGATTGCATTCTTCTTCAAATGCTTCAGGATTTACATTAGTCAATCCTCACAGTCCTCTTATGTCTTTTAATCTTATTTGGTCTCAAGGGGTTCTTCCCCAGCTGTGGAAAACTCCCGTTGTTCTGCTCTTTTCGTAAACTAGGTAGTTCGGTCCACGATGCCTCACACTATATTCCCATTCCTCATACCAGTGCAGTGTGCAAGGTGATGGAACGTCTAGTAAATAGCCTCCCACTTGTCAATTTGGCTTCCGTAATGGTCACTCCACTATTGACCCTTTACTCCGCTTAGATACCTGTGTTCGTAATGCCATTGCTAGTAACCACTCAGTTATTGCATTTTTTGTATCTTGAAAAAGCATATGATACTATTTGGAGATATAATATCTTTGCCCAAGATCATTCCTTAAACCTCTGAGACAATCTACCACTTTTCCGTGTTCAGGTTAATAATTTGCTTTCCCTGGACTTTGTCCAAGCTGAACGTTCCCTCATGGATGTGTCCTTAGCACCATTCTTTGTCTACTTGGTATAAATGATTTGGCATCTGTTCTCCCGTCTGATATTTGGTCATTACCCTGTGTTGATGACTTTGCTATAGCGTGTGCAGGTGCTGACTGTCTCCTAGTAGCACTCTCACTCCAGAATGCTGTCAACCGTGTTTCCCATTGGCCCACTACGTATGGGTTTAAATATTCTGGTGCTAAAACTCACCAAACTACTTTCACCAAACGTTCTTTTATCTCTGATACCCAACTTTACCTGTATGGCTCCCGTATCACTGAGCGTGATACACTCAGATTTCTGGGACTTCTGTTTGATTGCCGGCTGTCCTGAAAACCTCACAGTACCTCCCTGAAAGGAACTTGCCATAGCCGGCTGCACATCCTTCAAACCCTCACTCATCTTTCGTTGGGAGCGGATCGACGAACTCTCCTTCGACTTCATTGAGCCCTAATTTTATCGAAACTAGACTATGCCAACCAGATATATTCTGCGACTTCTCCCAAAACTCTTTCTAAACTTGATCCCATCCATCATCATGGATTAGGCTTATTTCTAGCTGCCTTTCACTCCTCCCCTGTCGAGCCTACATGCAAAGGCGAATGGTCCATCTTTGACTGATAATTGTGATGCCCATTGCCTCTGATATTTTGTCCACTCTCATGACCTTCACGATCCTTCTACATACATGATAGTAACGGATGTTAGAAGAGGTCCATAATTTGTTTGTCACATCTGTTTACTTCGTCCCTTTTCTCTTCATCTTCACTCTCTTTTATCTTCTATTCAGTTTCCCCCTTTATATGTACATTTAGTATCTAAGTTTTCTCTCACCTTCTTTGGAGGTTCCGACAGTTCGTGAATGTTCTTCACCACTGTCGTGCATGAAAGCTCAAATACCTACAGTAGCTTCTTGTTCCCTCTTTCTTAATCACTTCCGGTCTGATTTTCGGGTCATAGGAGTCAAATTTGCAGCAGTGCTCCCAGTCAGCGTTGTACGAGGTCATTAGATTCGGCTAGACTGCATGCAATTCTCATTGCACACATTGCATCCAGGCCTACCTCATCGTTTGTAATAGTTTCAGCCTCCTTTAGTGCTTTGCAAGCTACGAAAAAATTTAATTCACCTCATTCCCTAGTTCTTTGTATACAACTTTGGTTACACCGCATTTCTAGTAAAAATATAAAAAAAAACATTTTCTGCTGGGTACCTGGGCACGATGTTTATGGTAACGAAAAGGTAGTCTTTGCTGCACGGTCAGCGGTACACGACCTTCCGGTTTCATGTAGAGATATCCCAGTGTCACATTATTTTGCTGTAATCTCAAGCCACATTCTTTGGCAAGAACGTTGGTCTAAACTGACTCAAAACAAGCCTAGTTTAGAATCCTGGTTTTGTTATCATCTATGTTGCGGTTGGAAGACTACGATTTCCCTTCTTTGCTTCGGACACACACGTCTCACTCATGGGTATCTCACTGAGAGGCGTCCAGTTCCACTCTGTGCGAACTGTCATGTTCCAATTTCAGTTTGCCATATTCTGTAAGACTGTTCTGTTTACCAGCGAGCACAAATAATATACATTCGACATCGTCACCACTCTAACACCCTCCCTTCATCTTCCTCCTCCCCAACTATTCCGTTCCTGCTTTTTGCCTTTGGGGTCCTTCCTTCAGGAATTCTAGCTCCTAGGCTGGGGAAGGGCTGTCGTTGTCTGTCCCATTCGTTGAGGTCCTTAGCGGTGGTGTTGTCTGCTGTGAAATCTGGATCATTTGGTGATGTCCCGATCCCCCTCCAGAGCTCCATGGGGTGGCTTAAGGTGTCCTTCAGGTGACAGGTGCAATTATGGAAGCTGCCTCTCAGTTCCAGGAGGTGGAGGTCGAAGACGGTATGCCTTGTAGTGGTTTCCGGCCGCCCTCTCTTTTGTCCACTGAGGTGACGCTGTAGACGTGAGGTTACTGTTCTTGATTGCTATGGGTTTACTGGCATGAAGGGTAGTGTATGACACGGGTCTGCACTGCTGGCTGTACTGAGGGTCCTCTTGGGCGCTGAGGGGGATATACAGTCCATTCATTTCTACTGGGAGCTCTCCCTCCACATTCTCCCCACCACGTTTTTTTCTCCCTTTGTTTAAAATAAAAGATAGGGGAAACTTATCATGGAGACCCATACCCATGATCTGGCTCCTGGACCCTTTGCTGCAGAACTCCCTACAGACCCTGGCAAGCCTTCGGACTAGTCTTCGGACTTTGGTTCCAGCCCGGTACCTTCTTCTGGTAATGTTGCTTCACCCTCTGGTACAGCAGTTCCGACTGACCCTTTACACACTTCTGTCCTCCACGAGGCTTTGACTATGATCCCGGCTTCTCCACATACCGTGCGTCGATTTTCTGATCATACACAACTCGGAACATCCTGCCTCCTGCCTTAAGTCTAAACAACCTTGACCTGTCACTAAGGACCCTACCTGAGTTTCCTCTATCACTTCTAAAAGACGTACAGCTAAGCAGTTCCTTCCCTTATACTCTGTTTCAAAGTCGTTTTGGACAAAATTCTTTATGCTCCAACCAATTTCTACTACTATTTTTCCGACCACTACATCAGCAGGGAGCCCAAAACCAAGTGTGCTAGGGAATGGAAGAAGTATAGAAGGCAAAGAACCCAGGAGAATAAGGAGAGCAATCGTAGAGCCAGAAATGAATATGCACAGGTAAGAAGGGAGGTCCAACGACAATATGAAAATGACATAGCAGCGAAAGCCAAATCTGACCCAAAGCTGTTGTACAGCCACATCAGGAGGAACACAACTGTCAAGGACCAGGTGATCAGGCTAAGGAAGGAAGGAGGAGAGATCACAAGAAACGACCGCGAAGTATGTGAGGAACTCAACATGAGATTCAAAGAAGTGTTCACAGAGGAGACAGAAGGGACTCCAGAAAGACGGTGAGGTGGGGTACACCACCAAGTGCTGGACACGATACATGCAACCATGGAAGAAGTGAAGAGACTGCTGAGTGAGCTAGATACCTCAAAGGCGATGGGGCCGGACAACATCTCTCCATGGGTCCTGAGACAGGGAGCAGAGGCGCTATGTGTACCCCTAACAACAATATTCAACACATCTGTCGAAACAGGGAGATTACCTGAGGTATGGAATACAGCAAATGTAGTCCCAATTTTTAAAATAGGAGAGAGACATGAAGCACTAAACTACAGACCAGTGTCACTGACATGTATAGTATGCAAGGTCATGGAGAAGATTATCAGAAGAGTGGTGGAACACCTATAAAGGAATGAGCTTATCAACGACGGCCAACACGGTTTCAGGGACGGGAAATCCTGTGTCACAAACCTACTGGAGTTCTATGACAGGGTGACAGCAGTAAGACAAGAGAGAAAGGGGTGGGTAGATTGCATTTTCTTGGACTGTAAGAAGGAGTTTGACACAGTTCCACACAAGAGATTAGTGCAAAAGCTGGAGGACCAGGCAGGGATAACAGGAAAGATACTCCAGTGGATCAAGGAGTATTTGTCAGGAAGACAGCAGCTAGTCATAGTACGTGGCGAGGCGTCAGAGTGGGCGCCTGTGACGAGTGGGGTTCCACAGGGGTCAGTCCTAGGACCGGTGCTGTTTCTGGTATTTGTGAACGACATGACGGGAGGAATAGACTCCGAAGTGTCCCTGTTTGCAGATGATGTGAAGTTGATGAGAAGAATACAATCGGAAGAGGACCAGGCAGAACTACAAAGGTATCTGGACAGGCTGCAAGCCTAGTCCAGCAATTGGCTCCTGGAGTTCAAGCCCACCAAGTGCAAAGTCATGAAGATTGGGGAAGGGCAAAGAAGAATGCAGACGGAGTACAGTCTAAGGGAACAGAGACTACAAACCTCACTCAAGGAAAAAGATCACATCTCCTGAGGCACACATCAACCAAATAACAGCTGCAGCATACGGGCGCTTAGCAAACCTAAGAACAGTATTCCGGCATCTTAATAATGAATCGTTCAGGACCCTGTACACTGTGTATGTTAGTCCCATATTGGAGTATGCAGCACCAGTTTAGAACCCACACCTAGCCAAGCATGTAAAGAAACTAGAGACAGTGCAAAGGTTTGCAACAAGACTAGTCCTGGAGCTAAGGGGTATGTCCTACGAGGAGAGGT
Source organism: Cherax destructor (assembly GCA_009830355.1). Lineage (NCBI taxonomy): Eukaryota > Metazoa > Arthropoda > Malacostraca > Decapoda > Parastacidae > Cherax > Cherax destructor. The sequence goes on along the minus strand of WNWK01004367.1, from coordinate 128,471 downwards.
TAAGGGAAATCGAACTGACGACACTGGAGGACAGGAGAGATAGGGGACGACATGATAACAACATATAAAATACTGAGAGGAATTGACAAGGTTGACAGAGACAGAATGTTCCAGAGATGGGACACAGCAACAAGGGGTCACAATTGGAAGTTGAAGACTCAGATGAGTCAAAGGGATGTTAGGAAGTATTTTTACAGCCATAGAGTAGTCAGGAAGTGGAATAGTCTAGCAAGTGATGTAGTGGAGGCAGGAACCATACATAGCTTTAAGAAGAGGTATGATAAAGCTCATGGAGCAGGAAGAGAAGAGACCCAGTAGCGGTCAGTGAAGAGGCGGGGCCAGGAGCTGAGTCTTGACCCCTGCAACAACAAATAGGTGAGTACAATTAGGTGAGTACACACACAGGTATATTGCACAATATAGCGCCCGAGAAAGTGTTTACTATGTATCTTTTAGTTAAATGGTTCAGAGAACAAAGTTGAAGAATGGTGAAGATTAGAATGAGTTGGAGGTAATCATTGCCACAGCCTGGAGTCCATATAATCAGTCTATCAATCTTATGAAGAATACAGCATATGCGAGAGGAAGTGGCTTATATACTGTAGACAGGTGAGGTGAAGCAGTAGTAGGCGACATCACAGTGGGCAAATCCACAGGTGGGTGTATGTTATGCCTTTAGGTTAGGCAAGTGAAGAAGTCTCTATATCTGGATACTAAGGTACAGCTGTATTCTTTTCAATATTGATGGACAGATTACATCGACTCCAGATTGAGGGACTGATTACCTCAAACTCCTTCTGATCTTCACCATTCTTCTTTGTATAGGACTGATGAAGCCACTTTATGGAGAAACGTTTCCTCAGTAAAGATACCCAAGTACTGCACATGTGTCTAATTTATCACTATGTATCGTAGACCAAGCAAAAACATTTTTAGTAATTGTAGATATTTAGGATTTTGTTCCATAAATTTTGTTGTGACAGCTGTTGTTGGTGAATAATATTGGAATAAATTCTATTATAAATACAGTAACACTCATTTAAAACTTTAATTTTGTTCCAAATGTTTTACTGAGTTGTCGCCTTTGTATACTTTACGAAAATAAATAAAATATCTCTCATAAATTAATGAAATCAGAGGAAAGAAGACAATTAGGAGAACAAGAAGTGCGACGAGGTTTGTGAAGAATGAGGAATAGAAGGAAAATTTGCAATACTAATACAAATATTGTTATTATTACATATACTATACTACTACCACAGTTAACAGTAACAATTCTAGTTTTATAATAATAATAATAATAATACTAATAATAATAATAATAATAATAATAATAATAATTAATAATAATTAAAATAATAATAATAATAATAATAATAATAATAATAATAATAATAATAGCAAAAATAATTATCATAATAATAATAATAATAATAATAATAATAACAATAAAAATAATTATACTACTACTACTACTACTACTACTACTACTACTACTACTACTACTAATAGTAATAATAATAATAATAATTATAATATCTTCAATAAAGCTAATCATGTCAAAAAATAAAATTCTGCTAATAAAAAAATTAAATATTGTCACATTTATAAATCTAAAACCAACTCAGCGCATAGGAGCCTCCTTAGCTCAGGGGCAGAGCACTGGTCTTGTAAACCAGGGGTCGTGAGTTCGATTCTCACAGGGGGCAGATGCTCTAATATATATTAAAAAAATTTGTGTGAAGGATTTGAAAAAAAACATCATTTATCGTTCGTAATAAATATATAGAGATGAAGAACTGACCACCTTCCTAGAGTGAAGCACTGATTGCCTTAAAACCCTAAGGAATTAGACGTATTAATTAAAAAAAAAAATCACCAAGTAGTGTGTGTGTTTTTTAAATTCACTACAGAGAAGATAATAGATGAGATAATCAGGCCCTCAATCTTCAACATAAAAATGGAGAAACAAAGCAGCAGGCCTACTCGCCCATACCAAGCAGGTACTTCCCAAATCTAACTATTCCCACACGCACATTTGTCCAACTTATTCCCAAAGGAACTCAAGAAGTTGGCTTCAATACCTAATGATAGAGAGGATGTAACAAAACCAACTTCTAGTTTTTAAGCTCCGTAAGGATTTCGATTCTCTTCCTGGCAGATATTTAAGGCGATATTCTTTTTATGGTTGAGGTCTTGAAACTAACCCGCCATAGAAATAAATATTATCATTTATCATCGTTTATCATGTACACACCAATGATAAACCTCACTCATTCTACGTCTATCAGGAGAGCGAAAGGTGAGGGATCTCAATCAATCCTCGTATAATGAGAGATTTCTTATAGTTCTTCATATAAATCTAATTAATCTGTTAGTCGTATTGCCCACACTTAAGAACATAAGAACATAATAAAGAAGGAACACTGCAGTAGGCCTACTGGCCCAAGGCTGTTGTTTTGGCTTCAGATTTCTGTTTAACATGACTCCTAAGACTTTCTGCTAATTATGTATTATCAAGCTCTACATCACTTAGTTTATATGTATTAGGGGGTTAATTTTCATTCTCAAGAATTAAGACCTAACACTTGCCTATAATAAACTTCATCTGCCACTTTTCTGATTATGACATTAGTTTGTCCAAATCTTCTTGAAGTTCATGTCACTTGTTATTTCCTCATCCAGGTCATCAACGTAAATTATAAAAAACAATGAACCTTAAGCTGATCTTGTAGATCATTCTGATTGCATCAGGTTTATGCACACTCGTTCAGTGACAGAACTTTTCCTCTTATGCCATGAGCTGTCACTTTCTTACAGTAGTCTTTTGTGTGGTACTCAACCAAAGGTCATTAGTCTTTTGTGTGGTACTCAACCAAAGGGCATTAGTCTTTTGTGTGGTACTCAACCAAAGGTCATTAGTCTTTTGTGTGGTACTCAACCAAAGGTCATTAGTCTTTTGTGTGGTACTCAACCAAAGGTCATTAGTCTTTTGTGTGGTACTCAACCAAAGGTCATTAGTCTTTTGTGTGGTACTCAACCAAAGGTCATTAGTCTTTTGTGTGGTACTCAACCAAAGGTCATTAGTCTTTTCTGTGGTACTCAACCAAAGGTCATTCTGAAATACACTTCCTCAAATGCCTTATTGAAGAGAACTTTATATTTGTCGTGCATGAACAGCTCCTTCTGAATCTGTGTTGAGACTCATTAAACAAATTTTGCTCGTCAATGAGCTTCTAATTGTATCGGCAGTACTTGATTATAACAATTTGCCTACTATTAATGATAGGCTTATTGTGTGGTGTTACGCAGAAAATGGGGCGCCCTTAAGGTGAAAGTTACACGAATATAATGGAAAATGAGCCACACAGATCTACCCTAATCAAAACAGGAAGTACTAAACCAGCATTCACTACTCCAATGGTTTGGTTATTAGAGGGTTTAGGCAAAAGTCCTCGTTAGGAAAATATACATTTATTACTTCTAACAATATATACAAACACTAGATAAACTCACCCACATTTCCCTCAGTATGTACACCCAAATAAAGATACATAAGGAGCCGGCAGGCTACGACATACAAGCAAAATAAAACACACATGTAATTATGAGGTTAGGAGCCAGCGGGTGTTATGTCCTACCCAAATCTCCTACCGACACCATTTCACCCTCACTCAACCAACAGGACCATAACCACATCAGAGCCCAGGTGAGCGTACTGGTAAGCACCACAGTAGCCTGTGGCTTAAGTTGAATAAACAAAATGAATGCAAAACTTAGCTTAAATAAACAGTGTCCCACCAGTATGTTTGTCATGCATTCTGCTCCCCACGTGACTTCCACTCTTACACACCGACGCTATACACACACTTGGAAAATAAGTCACGACAGGACTTCCTTACATTTTTACAGTTTAAGCTAATTTAAAGTGCCCACAAATGTGTAATATTATTTATAAAATTATGTTTCACCATTATAATATAGTTTACAAAATTATGGTACACTTATCCACTATACATATTACAATATAATGCAGAAACTTGCAAAACACGCGGTAATTTAAATATGATAACGTATTTTCTGATTAAACGATAGGTTTTTCTTGATTCGCCGGTACTCTCCCGGCCCGGGTCTTTTCCAGGTGGTGACCCTGCCTTGTCTCCCTATCTTGGGAGTGTCTGAGACCTATGTCTCCCATGGTAGGAGGAACAAGTACCTCCTCATCTTCTGGACCAACTGTCCCTATGCCTAGCCCAATTCCCCACCCTCACGGGGCTCGTAGGGAGAAGCTAGGCCTCTAGTCTGCCATCTTCCCCACCCTAGGAGGGCTCGTGGGTATGGTGTCCTGTAAACGATAGCAAGATAAGAATTGCGTTAGCCAATTTCCATACCATAGGCACAACACCAATTAGAAGTGATATATTAAAAGGCTTGAGAGTGGCTAAGTTCGCACTTGCACTCATTAAGAACGCAAGAAGACTAGTTATCGGGGCCAGGGGATTTATTCTGTTTTAATCTGTCTACTTGTTTGATAACCATGTCCCTCGTGAATACAATAGTAGTTAATTTCCTTTCTCCTAGCCCTATATAATTATTGATTGTTGGTTCATTATTTATGTCTTCTTGCGTGAAGATGGACAAGAAATAACTAAAAAATGAAGCACATTTCTAGCTCACTACTAGTAAGCTGTTCAGAACTAGGTTTTCACAAGACCTATTTTATCCCTTGAATTTGTTCTGTACGGCTGGAAGATTATTTTTTATTTTTCTCCAGTTCACTAGCTACTTTAATTTCATTATCGGATTTAGCCTTTCTAATTCCTTTTGTTACCTCTGTTTTAATTTGACTATATTGATCAACGAGATTACCCACTCCTTTTTGATGCTCCAATAAATGCTTGAATTTTCTCCCATTAGACACTTTAAAATTAACCTTCTGTTCGTCCATTAGTGATCGTTTGTATTTGATCAAATTTCTTTATGGGAATATAAATACTTTGGACACATTGTATTTATTAAGAAAAAGTCATTATCACGGTTCCTTCCATTATTTTAAGCAAGCTCTTTATCAACAGAATCCTTAACCAGATGTACTCCAGCAGAACGCAAATCGAGGACTTTTACTGCACTATCACTATGGCCGGAATCCCAGGTATTATTAGAGGTAATAGATTTGTGATCAGTTAAGCAGGGCTCTTCAATGATATCTTGAATATAAACGAGGGTCTCCTTGTTTAACAATACTAAAATTAAAATTAAAATCCCCAACTATTACTACGGTATAAGTTCGTCCATATGGGTCTCCCTCTGTCGTTTACCAAGTTTAATAATCAATATATTAAAAATAAAATAAATTTTTCAGTTCCTACAAATTCTACGTAGATGACTCTGAAGTAATGCAATTGTCATCATCTTGTAGATCACTTAATATTCTTTGTCTAGGGAAGCCATCCTTGTTGCAAGGTTACCGTCCGGTGCGCGGTTCATGAATCACATTGTTTGCGGTTAATCGGTAGAAGATGCCCTTTTACTTTCTGGTAAGTAGAGATCGGGTAATTTTGCTGTCGAAATGTTTCGCCCACACATTATTCTTCTTCAGTCAAATACAGTTAGGGTCTATTGGTACTTCCTCTTATAGTATGCATAAGAGGCAGATGAACAATTTTAGGGCGCTGATACTTATTGAGCTTGATGGAAGACGAAGTACACAAAGCGGAGAGGAAGTTTAATGCAATCATTCCATCACACTTGGTGGAGGATAATCAGTCTCTTAACATGAAGCAGAAGCAAATGGCCAGAGACTTACAAACCAAAAAGTGAGATGGAGCAGCTTGGACACGAGAGTTTCCACTGAGCTGCGCTCACTCTGGAAGTACGTCAAGCTCCACTGAGCTGCGCTCACTCTGGAAGTACGTCAAGCTAAACACGTGTTAGCAATACAGATAATAAAGACATTCCTTGTACCAAGATTCCATACCTTTGTAGCATCATAAATGCATCTTACTATAAATGGTATACAATACTGACAAGTTAATGGGTAAAATACCTGTCTTGCACTGTATTTAACCGATAAAGCGCGGATATCAGGCGAAACTTTTGTCAATAAAGATTCCTGTGTTGCCCATGTGTCTTACTCATCTGTTTCGTCTTGAGCAGATGGTGGTACTCAATGTGGAAGTAAAGCCTGCTGGAGATTATTTTCTTAAATATCTGGCTAGAGACCTCTAACAGAAAGATGGATCTGTAGTGCTTGTGCCATTTTGAATACCTCTGGGAAATAACCAGAAGACAAGATAGCAGTGAAGATGTTCAGTAGTAACTCTTTGCAGTTGAGAGGGAGGCATTTTATTTGTTTTCGTAGTTATACTGGAATTTTCAGTTTCCTACACACAGCTAGGTGCACTCATCTATTATATGAGTGCATAAGTATATTGTCTTCCACTGTGTCTTTTTCTTAGAGTACTAGCACTAATAAAGTGTGTATCTAGGCACGTAACAGAAGAGTAAGAAATGTGTATGTAGATTCAGCAGAGTCACTGACAAAAAAAAAAAACAAATCCCCTAAATAACCTAACTTTTAACAGCAGAGAGGTAATAAGCATAAGTTGCTTGAACAATGAAGCTAAGCTAACAATTCGCCAAACAGCAAAACGGAAAATGCACAGAGTCAGACAATGAAGAATGAAACACAAAATGGAACCTAACAGGATACAATCTGCATGACCTCCAATGAAGACGCAAAACTCCCTAATTACTGAACCTGAATTCAGCAACTTTCATATCCCAAATACGGTATTGCAGAGCAAATTAGACCGAGAGCTTGACTCTGGACCTGAATCATGGTGAGAGTTTAATGACAAAAACTCAAAATACGAACATTTGCTAATTCTAAAGAGGTCTCTGGGAACATAGTTCCACAGAGGACAAGTATGACCATGATTACTAATGAGATCATACTTTACCACAAAACTGAATCTATAAGAGAAGAAAAGAACCATGCAGATGGTGGCAGGAGAGAGGCGACTTGACTCCTTGAAGGATGGATGATGCAGCAGTTCCAAGCATGAGGTGCAAATGAGCAAACAAGCATGAAGGTTTCCGAGACTGCCAATGAGAACCTTGAATGTGCTAGCACAGAAGTGTAAAGTGTTAATTTTACTAAATATACAACTCAAATAATTTTGGGAAGTATGATATTCTCATTTTAGCTACTAGTGAAGGGAACATTTGTAATATAATATTAAACCAAAATATACATATGCATAAAAGGTGTTGCTATTTTATATGAAGACATAACACCCAACCTGCATGACTAAAATTTTATATGAATTATATATCACATTAGCATAAACCAGAAAAACACTTATGTACTATTTTCACAAGAGAAGTTAGTAGACACTGTGTCTACGCACACTGTGACATGGTATGTGACATGATAAGCACGAACCATTGTGGTAATTCCTGTGGGTGCATGACTCTGGTGAAGGTCCCATAAGTAGCTTGCAATCAATGGCAGCTGAGTGACTTTAGACATCTAACATTCCGTTAGAGTAAAATGAGTGGAAAGTAGACCTGGAGCAGTAGACCAGTTGCTTTAACATATATCACTGTTCAGCTGGTATATTATCAGTAAGATACAACTGGAATAATTAATATGTTCTACTAAGAGTTTGAGAACTTTAACCAAAGTATACAATGCTTACATTGTATATTTTCAACTTAAATAATTCTGGTACTTACACATAACTAGATGTTTAGAATAATATATTTATTATTCATAAGTACATTATTATATTATGGTAAACTACCTTACATTTAAAGCACTTGCAGTAATAAACTGTAAAATCTGGCACGTTACTATACTAAAGAGTGATCGAAAGTACTAAAATAAGTAACGTGTGTGTGTGTGTGTGTGTGTGTGTGTGTGTGTGTGTGTGTGTGTGTGTGTGTGTATGAAATATGCAGAAGACTCAGCATAGAAAATTAATGACAAAAAACATTGTCCCAAAATAAGCACAGATTGCATGAATAATAACGTGAGCAGTTAGCCAAACAGCGATATACACTAAGCAGCGTAGCGCTATGCAAGGAAAAGAGAGACATATAAATCTACCAGGGGACAATCAGCATGTCCTTTTATTACAAGGGAGAGGGACACACAAATCAACCAGGGAACACTCAACATGTCATTAAAAAAATAAAAAATAAATAAAATATCCCAAATTACTTAATCCGAGTTCAGCAACTTGCAAACTCCAAATACGATAGTGTGCTGATGTCAGTCAAAACAACTTAAATCGAAAGTTAGATTCTGAACCTGAGTTGAATGTCTCACAACACACAATGATAAAACATAAAAAAATCACTTGCCCTCTGGGAACATAGTTCCCCAAAGGGAAAAATTATGACTCAACTTACCATTGAGATCGTATTCTAACACACTACTGAGAGTACATCACAAGAGCAGAAGAGAACAAAGGTTTCAGAGACGGAGGCAGGAGCGAGACGTCTTGACTCCTCAAAAATTGGACAAAGAATGAGCAGGATCTCTGCAGACGCAGGCATGAGATGAGGCTGGTTCCTCGCTTAACACAACTCCCTGAATTCGGGAAAGCTTTCATTTTAACAGCACAGAAGATGAAGAGTGCAAAACATTCTTCATTTAAATGTTTCTAAATATACTCAACATATAATATTATATTTTTATTTTAGTAATAACGAATTAATATATGCAATATAATATTAAGCAAAACTATACATTTATATAACAATCGTGTCTTTGTTATCTGAAGACGCAACAGTTGTGTGGATATGAAAAATTTGCATTCTCCCATTTTATAACTGGGCTGCCACGGTTGACACAGGTAGCATTAGTTTAAGGTTCAGTTTTTTAGATTGATTGCTGAAAGACAATAGTAACTGCATGCCAAGTAATGTGAGTATCACAAAGTGAATCATCACTAAATGGAATAATCACTAAATGGAATCATTACTAAATGGAATCATCACTAAATGGAATCATCACTAAATGGAATCATCACTAAATGGAATCATCACTAAATGGAATTATAACTAAATGGAATCATCACTAAATTGAATCATCACTAAATGGAATCATCCCTAAATGGAATCATCACTAAATGGAATCATCACTAAATGGAATCATCACTAAATGGAATCATCACTAAATGGAATCATCACTAAATGGAATCATCACTAAATGGAATCATCACTAAATGGAATCATCACTAAATGGAATCATCACTAAATGGAATCATCACTAAATGGAATCATCACTAAATGGAATCATCACTAAATGGAATCATCACTAAATGGAATCATCACTTAGAAGCCATTCGCAAGTTACTGACGTCTTAGTAAGTGGCACTCATTAATTAACACAAAATCAGGTACATTAATTTTCAGATTTTCTTCAATATAAGTGGCAAATTTTCATTTAAGCAGCCTATAATAAATCCTAACATTTTTATACATAATATAAATCAACGATCAATTCTGATGATTTTTTTTTTTTTTTTATTTAAAAACTTTATGTACAAAAAACACATGACTGCATATTACCATGAACAAAAAAGACAGTCAGCAACAAATAACAAAACTAACGACAGAACAGATTGTCACTTAAAAAATAATATGTCAAAAACAGAATTATCAGCACTTTATATAAAATTACGGCGACAATCTCGACACTTGTCAGAACAAATGCAGGGTAGGGTAGGACGGGTGACTTCTGACCTTGTTACAAAGGAGGACTTATGACAGAAATATGGAGTATGCATGGAGGAAGGATTGGATTTTTTTTTTTTTTTTTTTTTCATTGACCTTTGGACTAGATATATATAGAAAGGCTTTAAGTTAGGAGAAAAGCCAAGGGGGGCTGTCTGAGTGCTGAGAGGTTTCTAGATGTTTCTCGATGAGTAAGGGTTTATGTGAAGGAACCCTATAGTAGGTACTCACCTAATTGTACTCACCTAATTGTGGTTGCAGGGGTCGAGACTCAGCTCCTGGCCCCGCCTCTTCGTTGTCTGCTACTGGGTCTCTGCTCTCCCTGCTCCATGAGCTTTATCATACCTTGTCTTAAAACTATGTATGGTTCCTGCCTCCACTATATCTTTCTCTAGACTATTCCACTTCCTGACTACTCTGTGGCTGAAGAAATGCTTCCTAACATCCCTTTGACTCATGTTGTGTTGAGTTATTTTTTTTTATTAACACATCGGCCGATTCCCACCAAGGCAGGGTGGCCCAAAAAAGAAAAACTTTCATCATCATTCACTCCATCACTGTCTTGCCAGAGGGGTGCTTTACACTACAGTTATAAAACTGCAACATTAACACCCCTCCTTCAGAGTGCCGGCACTGTACTTCCCATCTCCAGAACTCAAGTCCGGCCTGCCGGTTTCCCTGAATCCCTTCATAAATGTTACTTTGCTCACACTCCAACAGCACGTCAAGTATTAAAAACCATATGCCTCCATTCACTCCTATCAAATACGCTCACACATGCTTGCTGGAAGTCCAAGCCCCTCGCACACAAAACTTCCTTTACCCCTCCCTCCAACCTTTCCTAGGCCGACCCCTACCCCGCCTTCCCTCCACTACAGATTTATACACTCTTGAAGTCACTCTGTCTCGTTCCATTCTCTCTACATGTCCAAACCACCTCAACAACCCTCCTCAGCTCTCTGGACAATCGTTTTGGTAATCCCGCACCTCCTCCTAATTTCCAAACTCCGAATTCTCTGCATTATATTCACACCACACATTGACCTCAGACATGACATCTCCACTGCCTCCAGCCTTCTCCTCGTTGCAACATTCATCACCCATGCTTCACACCCATATAAGAGCGTTGGTATAACTATACTCTCATACATTCCCTCTTTACTTCCATGGACAAGGTTCTTTGTCTCCACAGACTCCGAAGTGCTCCACTCACCCTTTTCCCTCATCAATTCTATGATTCACCTCATCCTTCATAGACCCATCCGCCGACATGTCCACTCCCAAATATCTGAATACATTCACCTCCTCCATACTCTCTCCCTCCAATCTGATATCCAATCTTTCGTCACCTATTCTTTTTGTTATCCTCATCACCTTACTCTTTCCTATATTCACTTTCAATTTTCTTCTTTTACACACCCTACCAAATTCATCCACCAACCTCTGCAACTTCTCTTCAGAATCTCCCAAAAGCACAGTGTCATCAGCAAAAGCAACTGTGACAACTCCCACTTTGTATTTGCTTCTTTATCTTTTAGCCCAACACCTCTTGCCAAGACCCTCACATTCACTTCTCCTACAACCCCATCTATAAATATATTGAACAACCACGGTGACATCACACATCCTTGTCTAAGGCCCACTTTTACTGGGAAATAGTCCCTTCCCTCCTACACACTCTAACCTGAGCCTCACTATCCTCATAAAAACTCTTCACTGCTTTCAGTAACCTTCCTCCTATTCCATACACCTGCAACATCTGCCACATTGCCCCCTATCTACCCTATCATACGCCTTTTCCAAATCCATAAATGCCACAAAAACATCTTTACCCTTATCCAAATACTGTTCACCTATATGTTTCACTGTAAACACTTGGTCTACACACCCCTACCTTTCCTAAAGCCCCTTGTTCATCTGCTATCCTGCTTTCTGTCTTACTCTTAATTCTTTCAATAATAACTCTACCATACACTTTACCAGGTACACTCAACAGACTTATTCCCCTATAATTTTTGCACTCTCTTTTGTCCCCTTTGCCTTTATACAAAGGAACAATACACGCTCTCTGCCAATCCCTAGGTACCTTACCCTCTTCCATACATTTATTAAATAATAGCACCAACCACTCCAAAACTATATCCCCACCTGCTTTTAACATTTCTATCTTTATCCCATCAATCCCAGCTGCCTTACCCCTTTCATTCTACCCACTGCCTCACGAACTTCCCTACACCCACAACTGGCTCTTCCACACTCCTACAAGATGTTATTCCTCCTTGCCTACACACGAAATCACAGCTTCCTGTCTTCATCAACATTTAACAACTCCTCAAAATATTCTCTCCATCTTCCCGATACCTCTAACTCTCCATTTAATAACTCTCCTCTCCTATTTTTAACTGTCAAATCCATTTGTTCTCTAGGCTTCCTCAACTTATTAATCTCATTCCAAAACTTTTTCTTATTTTCAACAAAATTTGCTGATAACATCTCACCCACTCTCTCATCTGCTCTCTTTTACATTGCTTCACCACTCTTTTAACCTCTCTTTTTCTCTCCATATACTCTTCCCTCCTTGCATCACTTCTACTTTGTAAAAACCTCTCATATGCTAACTTTTTCTCCCTTACTACTCTCTTTACATCATCATTCCACCAATCGCTCCTCTTCCCTCCCGCACCCACTCGCCTGTAACCACAAACTTCTGCTGAACACTCTAACACTACATTTTTAAATCTACCCCATACATTTTCGACCCCATTGCCTACACTCTCACTAGCCCATCTATCCTCCAATAGTTGTTTATATCTTACCCTAACTGCCTCCTCTTTTAGTTTATAAACCTTCACCTCTCTCTTACTTACTGATTCTATTTTCCTTGTATCCCATCTACCTTTTACTCCCACTGTAGCTATAACTAAAAAGTGATCTGATATTATTATTATATTTCATTGTATGATTATTATTTACCAAAGGATCCTGGGAGATGGAGCTTTGTTGTAGGGCTTTCGTATTCCATACGGGGAGGTTTAAGGTGGCATTGCCCACACCAAGATATTATGATTTATTGTGGTAGAATTTATTAAATTATATGTTTTCAATTAAAGACTTTTGTTCTGCTGAATGTACTAACTTTGCTTGGAAGATAGGTGTGCATAAGTTATTAATTTTCATGGTTTTATGTTTTTGGGAATAAAAATTTGCCGTTTGGAGATAAGTTTTGATTAGATGTATTGTGTATTAGGTTGTGAGAGAATGTTATATGTCAATTTTTAAGTTGATGAATTACATATTCACAAGCATTGTATGTAATAATATCCAACACTATTATAGGTTTATAAACCTAATCTGTTTTTGTGTTCTCAGTGATGCATACAATTTCCAAAAAACTTTTAAGGTACTTTCCTGTTGGTTTGTTCTGGGTTTTGAGTAATATTGAGACATTGATTTATGTTTTGAATTTGTACACATTGGAGGGATGTGTGGAAGGGGACGGGGGGGGGTTGTATGTAATTTGTACAGTGGATATGTATTATGTTTTCCTTTTTTGGGTTCGCGTTTGACGGACGACCTTTTATTCTGTATATATTATGTGGTTTTAAATAAAATATAAAAAAAAAACTTGTCAGAACAAATGAAATTATATACAATGAAATTAACTATTACCATAATAATGAATCCGTACATTCTTGGTATAATAAACATGTGACAATCACCCTTATCATGCATCATCTGCATAATGACAATAACCATACATATGACTTACAACAAAACTATAAGTGTGTTTCATTACGTCACACTTTAAGAGAAAAACATTATCTACGCGTACAACAATTGTCCTATATATAATATTTAAATTGAAAAACGTATGTACAAAAAGAACATACGGCTGTCTATCACCACGAACAGTGAATCAGTTACTTACAATAAAACATATCTAACATAACAGATATGTATCTTGAAAGACAAATATATAAATATACATAGTGAGTCATTCACAAAAAATAACAATTTATCACTTATACCACCATTCAAAAAATAAAAAATGATATACTAAGCATAATATAATATCACATGAAACAAATCAGACAAACTCTGTATAATGAACCCAAATTAAACTCTGCCATTATGCTTTACCCACATAATGTCAATATCCTTTCTGATGACATATGTTATTATTGAAAACATATTATTTGCTTCACACAGTGAAGGTTTTCGAGAAAAACTTTATATATCCATACAATCTACTCAGTGACTCCTTTGAGGACAAAACACATGTGAAAAGTGTGTCACACACCTAATCATTTTAGTAAATGTGACAATCTTCTCAGTATGTTAGGATTGTAAATCCTTGATACTACATAATACAATTGCTCATGCTTGTACCCCTCCCCAACGTATAAGCCGTAAACCCCATCATGAGAAGTTCTCACACAAACTCCATCAAAAATTAACCCTACCGTTGTACACTATTAACAACACAAAAAATTAATAATCATAATACTATAATTCAACTGATCTTTCAATGAGTCAGTCACAAATGAACAAAACATGAATGAACAAAACATCTTCAAAACATAGTATTAACACATCTCTTTACAGTGAATGATATACCTTGTCAGTAATTCAAGGTTAACATAACAACCATGACTCTGCATCTCTCTTATTTCTGCTACTCTATTCTGTACATAGACCAACTTACTCTTATTATTCCTTAACCACTGGAGAACTGCTTCATTGTCACTCCAGATCACAGTTTTTTCAATAGTGAGATGATCATCATTACATGTCATCTCCCCACGGATCCCTACCCCCCACATAACCAGCCCCCTACCCCCCACATAACCAGCCCTATACCTCCCCTCCCAGCCTACCCACAACAACCCACCACCCACCACATACCTGCCCTGGAGTGAACATGGGAAGATATAAGGTCACACTATACCACATAAACCATATAACAATGTTAATTATTGATAAAAAAAAACTTACACAAAGATTCATATTCAACATTTATTCATCCTCCAGGAAAGCCCCCTCATTTCCCTTCATTACTGTACATGTCCTTCATGAAATGTCCGTCTTCGTCATCTCCATGCAACACCCATCCTTGCCACAATCACACTATCTATACTCGCGTTCTTCCCTACGCTATGAGTCACCCGTCACTCTTGATACATCAAAAGTCGTTACCAGTGTCGGCTATCCCTTATCCTCCATACAAACCTTCACTCACTCCTCTATACTAAGGTATTTCATTCCTACAACAACATGCAAAAAAGACACCCCCCCCCCTCCTCAGAGACAAACCCGTTTACTCATATTACCCCTCGTTCCCCTAGCAAATTCCCAATCATCATATTTCTATAACTATCAGGAATTTCCACGTTCCAGGGCCCCCCATAAATCTCCCTGTTCTTACATTTAGTTTGATACATATGTCCTGCAATGGCTATAATTCTAACCACTTCTCCAGCATCCCTCAATATCCACGATACATACACATAATCAACCACCAAATGCATCAGGGCCCTTCTTACGTCCACCCCCACACCCATCCTACGTATCACACCCCCGAACCATGATCAAACATTTCCCAAACATTCACAAAAGTATACTGCATGAAAAGCTGTATCTTCTACCCCACATCTACCACAAACTGGAGATGCAACCAACCCCATCCTAAATAGAAGAGCCCTCGACACTACAACCCCATGTAGAAAACTATAAATCAACTCCCTGACCCTTGTACATAACCACAACTTGCGTAACCTCTCCCATATCTCCTTCCATTCATACACCAGATACACCGTTTCCCCCTCTACAACTACCCCCACCTTCCCCAACCTCCCCAAGGCACTCGCTGTCAACCCCTTGGGCTCCCTTATAGCCAAAAGATACCTCAACAAATCACAACACACAATCAACTCTTTCCCCCCACCATATTCGCAAATCACTCATTACCTTACCCACTGTTCTCCCTCCTACCCCACCCAACCTTACATAACATTGGTTCACATATACACACTTCAATCGTAATTCTATAGGGATTAGCCCCAAACCCCCTCCCCCACCTGTTTCCTTAGCACCTCCTTTTTCAGCCACACCTTACCATATGCCCACACATACCGCAATACCCTTACCTCCAAACTCTTTACATCCTCCTGCAACAATGGGTAGATCACAGCCACAATCTACTATAAATCACCGCATTTACCACAATCACCCACCATTGCAGAGTCAGTTCCCCTGGCCTATGGCCCCCATCCTATGTATCGCACCCCCAACAATCTCACCCGAATTCACACGTCTTGCTTCCCTAGAATCATTCATGAAAACTACCCCACAAATTCTCAACTGTTCCACAACCGGCTATCCATACCTTAATCCCCCCCCACCCTCGTTCCCACCTTCAACAACTTAGACTTAGCCCCATTAATCGTCATACCAATAGCCTTCCCGAAAACACTAATAATTCTACCTACATTCCCCAGACCCTCTTCCCTTCCCACCAAAACCGTAGTATCGTCTACGTACCCTACTATACCTGTCACTCATCCCATCCCCATACCCCCTTCCCCAACGCCTATTTCTATCAAACTATAAAAAGGATTTTGCAAGCATGCAAACAGTATCTGCGACAGGGGACATCCCTGCCACAGTCCTCTTCCCATACTCACTTCCCTTCCTACACACTCATTCACTTGTACCCGCACATTCGCATTCTTATACAGTATCTCCACCCATCCTAAAATTTCCGCTCCAAATCCCTCTTTTCTCATTATCTCACACAAAACCTTTCTATCGGCACTATCATACGCAGCCTTCCAATCTAAAGCCAGAATCCCACCTGCCTGTCTGCTCTCTATAAAATCCCTAATCCTTCTGTGACCCCTGGACATACTATGTTCCGGTATTCCACATTGAACCTTCTCAATCACACGACCAATTACTCTTTTTAATCTATTCCCTAACACTTTCACAAAATTTTTATAATCGACACACATCATTGCTAGCCCTATAATCCCTGATAGTAGTCCCTTCTTCAATTTTTTTAACTAGAACCACCACACCCATGCACTGAGCCTCCCCCATACATCCTCCTTCTTTCATCCCATTTATCAGTCTTACCAAACATTCCTTAATTGTCCCCCAATTCACCACATAAAAATCGTTAGGTATACCATCCACTCCAGGCGTTTTTCTTTGACTCAAACCATTCACCGCCGTCCATACTTCATCTTCGCTTATTTTAACTTCAATGCCCACCCTATCGTTCTCCTCCAACACTGTCGATATACCCTCAACCAAAATCTGCCCCTCCTGCCCCCCACTCTCCACCTTTTGCATATAACAATCAAACCATTTGTCCAGATAAATAATCACCACCTCAGTCGATCTCAACATCTGTCCTGTAACATACCCATCCATATCCTCACACACCTCCATCCCCATCACAGTCATCCCCCTTCTCCGTTTTCTAAACCTCCTTAATACACATGCAGAATTGCAGATGGCCTATCACCCCATAACATATCTTCCATTCCCCCCTCACAGTTGTACCACATCAAATCTTTAATTCTGAATTTCCTTCAGTCGCTCTTTCAATCAACCTATCTCCGTTACCGAGTACAATCCCCCTTTATTATAACACCTACTTAACTGCTCTTCGATATATTTTTGCAATCCATAGTTCCATTGATTTTCTTCCCTCCCTTTATTCTTGTAATAAACACTTATACCTGGTTTTGCATACCTCTCCCACCACCCCACAATATCCCCCTCAACCCTCCCCTTCGTCCATAACAATTCCCATCACTCCGCAAAACCTATTATATTTTCCTCCCCTTCTAATAATCTCACATTTAATTTCCAATAACCCCCAAACCATTGAACCATACCCTCTCAACCCACATCTACCAAAGCTCCCCAGTGATCAGAAAATTCCACATCTATAGTCTGAACCCTTCCCACAACCACACTCCTTGTTACATAAACCCTGTCCAACCTCGAGGCATAATCCCTACATATGCTCTACCCTCCACCCCCACACTACCCACAATTTCCCTAAAAAAAAAAACAGCACACAACCCGCATCTCTTGGTTCAACGTCTTTCCTCCTTATAACATTATTCCAATCACCTCCCATTAATGTCACATTCGGCAAACCACCCAATGAATAAACCAAAAAATTCCTAACAAAGTCCTCTTTAACCATTCTGTTATTTTCAGCCGGCATGTACACACCCACAAAACACACTCTGACAACCCTCCACACCACGTTTACTCTCACAATCAGCCCACCTCCTCCCTCTTCCCATGCCAGCAACTGAAAAGGGCTTGTCTCCTTGATCACAACTGCAACCCCACCCTTTAACCTTCCTGAACACCCCACAAATACACTGTACCCTTTCAGCATCAACTCTCTATCATACCTATGATTATGTTCCTGAATGAATCCTATGTCAACATCATACCATCTGAATGTCCCTTTCACCCGCTTACATTTAACTTCAGCCATCAAGCAATTCACATTGAAAGTCAGACACCTAAAAACAGAATAGGGGGCATTTCTTTAGACCTTGGTGGCTGCAGCACGACTCCTTTACCCAAGCCCAACTCTTTACCATTACACTTCCCAACCCGGGCTCTTTCCAGGCCTTTTAACCCTCCCTTGCCCGGTCGTGCCACATCCTTTGGGCCGGCGTAAGGCCGTCGTCACTGTTTGATGTCCTAACCGGCCGCTTGCGAGATTCACCAACCACATTTATGCTTACCTTACTATCACTCTTATGCACCATCACCTGTACATCCTTACATACCAAAACCACTTTGCTTGGTACTTCCATTCACCACACACTCCTCTCTTACAATGTCAACCACCACTTCATCACCACCATGGTTCGTCCCTTCTCCTTGGGGACTATCGAGGAGTCTCGTAAGCATCACCTGAAGAGGGGCATCCAGGCACATATCCAAAGATTCTTCCTGACTCACGGAACCCACCACCTCCGATACCTGCATCACATCAGGAATAGCCAGGCACACCTCACCTGCCGCCTCCATGATGTCACTCCATTTCTCTGATGTGGCCGCTACCACCTCCTCACTCTGCTCCTCAGACACCACAGATACCACATTGCATTCCTCATGTCGCTGTGGCTGCCTTCTATCACACACAGCCGCCATATGCTCATATGAGCCACATAGACGGCATGTCCATCTCTGACTCACATAGGTGACATATACCTGATTTTGGAATTCTTCCATGACGATGTACGATGGTATTAGCCATCGTAACATCATCTTAAGGGAATAGGAACCCTCTGGCAGGCCTGCATAGGGACCCTCAGGCCACCTGCCCACAGATGCCGAATGCAAAACGCCATAATCCTTGAATGCATTCTTGATGTCAAAATTGTATAATACCTGGATACGTCACTTAGCTTCACTTCCAAACTGGAGTTTACCTTCATTGGCAGATCTTGATATTTGTCTACGATACACTCATAAGCACTTGCCGTCGCCAATTTCACGAAGATTCTAGAGGCTCCATTTAGTGCTATTCCATACAGCTCCTCATTCTCAATGCCACAAGTATCTCGCAGTATAGTTGGTAGTACAATCACTGCATTCGACGGGTAAACTGCACCACAGATGACTTCAATACAGACAGTATTTACTCTTCGCCGAATCCCAGTCGCCATTTTTATGAAAATATAAACACTCCCAGGTCCGCCACCAAGTGTCGAGCTCCAGACAACCAACCAGTGGGGGGGTGCTGGTTAGAGAATGATTGATGATTACAAACAAATCTGGGAAAGGGTTCCAGCATCACCCGTTTCCTGATGTGATCAGCGATCATGTTTGAAGCTGATCAGAAGGGAATTAGCCAATTATTTGAACATAATCAATTTCCTTAATACAGTTGGAAAATTTAAACATGCACTAAAAAAAATTGATGCAAAATTTCATTTCAGAATCAAAATTGCACTGAAATCTAGAAGCCGACCAATAAAGGCATATTTTGGAGTTATTGCAAGTGTATTAACGTTGTTAGTAAATTTACAAATTTTGACCCATATAACCTAAACTCAAGTCATTTGACAAGCGGGGTTCTGCGAGGATCGGTATTTAGACCAGTACTGTTTCTGATGCTATGTGACTGACATACCATATGACAATGAGGCAGATATATATCTGTTTGCTGATGAGGTAAATTATAAAAAAAACAATAAAGACAAAAAAAGACTACAAATGGATATCAACAAACTGCAAGATTGTTCACATAACTGGATACTTTAATTCATCCCCAGCAAATGCACTGGTATGAAGATTGGGGAAAGGACAAGAATACGGGACAGAGAGTATAGACTCGTGGGACAGAGGCTGCAGACTTCATTCAAAGAAAAAGACATAGGGTGTAAGCGTAGTGCTAACCATATCGCTAGAGGGACAAATCACCTGAATGACTTTTGTAGCCATTTCTACTCTCGCAAATCTAAGAGTAACCATCAGGAATCTCGATATAATCATTCAAGACTTTCTACTCAACATATGTCACGCCCATCTTAGGAAGGTAGCACCAACTGGAGAATTGATAGGTACACGGTTGTAATAGTTGAAAGTTAAAGCCACATATGAGTCAGAGAATGTCAGAAAGTACTTCTTCATCCTCATAGTAGTCAGGAAGTGGAATGGCCTTGGTGAAGATGTGGTGGAAGCAGTAACCACACATAACTTTAATAGAAGGTACAATTTAGCCCGTGAGGCTTTAGTAGAGGTTATCTGGCAGACGACAGATTGAGAGGCAGAAGTACAAACACATAAGTGTGTAAGTACAGTACACACCATCATATGTGATTTAGGAAAGACTTCATTCAGAATAATGTTGCCTTTGTGCGATGCCATTTCCTGGATCCCCCACACAAGGCACATCACCGAGATACAAGAAGCAAAGTATTAATTCATGTGTTAGCAGGGGATTATGGGCAAATGTTATCAAGAGAATTGAAACTGGATACAATAACTTCCATGTTTTCTACCTACACTCACCTCTAGCCTGCAGTTAACTAGGGGCTCTTCAAGAACAAGTGTACTTCCAATGCACGAACTTATTCAGAATGTAAATACCCAGCAGAATAGCACTTAATTTTAGGTCGCATCTATGAACACACTTGGTCTTCTTGAAAAATCCCTTACACACAGCTCTTCCTACTTCTTCTTTTATATTTTGCTTTGCCTTCCTTCCTTCTGCCTAGATGTGTGATTTGTCGTTTATCTTTTCCTGCGTTTTTTATTCTATCCCTTTTAGGCCATTAGCTCTCCTGCAGTGCTCAATTTTTTCTTATAGTTACTCCACTTTAACGTCTACTACTACTATGACTACCACTCCATTACTATTACTACAACTAATAATAACAATTATACCACAAATACTATTTTCACTACTATTATTGCCTCCTTTCACTCCCCTTTCTGTCTCTTGTGCCACTAAAACTACTCCTTTAGTTTATTCTACCATTACTACTTCCACTACCAGTATTATCTCTACCACTACTACTTCCACTACCAGTATTATCTCTACCACTACTACTTCCACTACCAGTATTATCTCTACCACTACTACTTCCACTACCAGTATTATCTCTACCACTACTACTTCCACTACCAGTATTATCTCTATCACTACTACTCCACTGCCTTTCTTTCTTCCTCTCTTTGTCCCGTCGCTGTCCCCCTCGTCTACATTAACTGGCTCCCTCACTCTCGTGTCTTAGTGTGACTTGTAAATGGTCCAAGTCGGTCAGAAATGTCTTCATAAGTTTGTCTTTCATATGTTCGGGTTATTTGTGTAATAACCACTCTAATGACTGAAGTAAATGGAATCATAATGCCTTGTTTACTTATTTGTAGAAAATATTTTTACAAAACTACACATCTTAGCGAAAGAAATGGTCAACTCTGAGAAATACCGCCACAAGTACAGTATTTGAAATATTTCATTCATCAAAGTTTTCATTACTCCAAGATTTTCACACTTGAATATTATACTATCAACTCTTGAAATAAATGTTTTGTAGAGTCAAAAATTACATCCATGACACTATACTCAACACATTTCTAGATCATTATATAAGAATAACTTCTTTAATGTCTTTGCAGTGGATGAGTAATGAAAAATAAACGTAGACAATATTGAGAAAGAACCGAAATAAACACTCGAGGTAATTCAGGTGCTCAACAATTCCGAGAACGCAGCTGATTTGCTGGCAACATCAAGTAACATCAAACATCAAACAACATCGAGGCTCATCAAGAAAGTCAATATGATTTAACAATAATTGAAAAAATTAAAGAGTTTCATTTTGATAAACGTTATGAACTGATGCAACATTACCAACAACATCACGTCACAAAAACATTTGTCTCGGTATCCTTTTCCAAACCCCAAAAGGCAGCATACAAAAACAAACATGCTGGCATTTGAGTTGTTACAAACTTAAAAATAAAAATTGTCAAATATATGGCGTTGGCATTATTTTCTAAAGAAAGAAATCCACTAGGTTTGGGGAGAGAAAATATGATATTTCTTTTATCTATTGAAAATCTGGCTAATAAACGTCTGAGTTCCTCACTCATGTGAAAGATTGTTCGGATTTATATGGAATATTTACTCTTCTTTGCTAAACAGATGACCTTCCACAGTTTAGATGATCACGTTCCTTATCTTTATTTAAGAATATTTAATCTGAGTCATAAGAATAATGAATATTGTGTGTTTTTGATATCAGAAATCAGGAAAATGTATGTTCTTGTATATTTTTCAGTATTTTTCATCATTGTTTAAAACTAAAAGATGCGCAACAAATCGAAGGAATAGACAGAATCTGTCTGGGTAGAATTGAAGGAATTAGACACATATGCAACACTTGGGTATCTTTATTGAGGAAATGTTTCGCCACACAGTGGCTTCATCAGTCCAATACAAAGAAGAAAGTAGTAATAAAATGAGGAGTTTGAGGTAATCAGTCCCTCGGCCTGGAGTCGATGTGTTCAGTCCATCAATCTTGAAGTAAATACAACATAAGGCAAATAGAAGTTTCTTATATACTAGTGGATGATACCACTATGGACCCGCCTCCTCCTGCTTCATCTCACCTGTCTACAGTATATAAGCAACTTCTATTTGCCTTATGTTGTATTTACTTCAAGATTGATGGACTAACACATCGACTCAGGCCGAGGACTGATTACCTCAAACTCCTCCTTTATTACGACTTTCTTCTTTGTATTGGACTGATGAAGCCACTGTGTGGCGAAACGTTTCCTCAATAAAGATACCCAAGTGTTGCATATGTGTCTAATTTAACAACTTGTCGGTTCTCTGAACCATTCATCTACATAGAATTGAAGGAGATGAAAAACTTATTTGTATAATATTTTGACTACCAGACTTGGAGAACGACAGAGGGAGAGTCTGGACGAAACTATAAGAACTTTAAGAGATGATAGCATTATAAGAGTAGGCGATTTTAATTTTAGTAATATTGACTGGATTTCTTTGATAATTTAGAGTCCACTGACTTCTTATATGCATTTCAGGAATGCTTTTCTTTCAAGCAGTTTTGAACAGAAATAGCTAGAGACAATAATCTGCATGATTTATTGCTGTTAAACAAGTTGATCCTCTTAACTGATTTAGAGATCATTGAAGAGCTTAGCGTAAGTGATCTAAAATCTATTTCCTTGAATATTACCTGGGGTTACGAACTGCGTTATGTTGGGCTATATCTAGCTAACAATTCTATTGTGGAAGATCTTCCTGAAAATAACGAAAAGATCTGTGACTGATTTTTTTTTATTAATTGCAATGAACCCAAAGTATATATTCTCCAGATAGAAATTAGGTCAAATATAAATAATGCATGAATATGAGACTAAAGTATCTATTAGGAGAGAAGTGAGGAATTTATAGGCGCACCAGAATGGAGAGGGTACCTTCATTAATCAATATATTCATATTAAAAGAAAGGTAAAGAAAGGGATCAAAAAGGTTAAAAATTATTATGAAATTAATATAGCTAGTAAGTCACAAACTAACATAAACAACATTCAGGGGATACAATAAGAACTGGGAGAACCAGGTCCGAAAAACTTAATGATAATGAACTTGAAAGTGCGTACTTTTTAAGTTATTTCTTGTGTATCTTTGCACAAGAAAACATGAATAATAAAGCAGCAATTAATAATTATAAAGAGCAAGAAGAAAGCAAATTAATTATTATTACAGTCACGAGGGACATGGTTATCAAACAAGAAGACAAATTAAAACAGAGTAAATCCCCTGGCCCCGACGAACTGTTTTCATGCGTTTTTAATGAGTGAAAGTGATTAATTAGCCACTTTCAAGCCTTTTTAATATGCACTTCACACTGGTGTTGTGCCTGAGGTCCGGACAGTAGCTAACGTAATTTCTATCGTTAAATCAGGAGATAAGTCATTTCCTTTAAATTATTGTCCAATAAGCCAGACGTCAATAGGAGGCAAATTGTACATGAATGGTATATAATACCAACAAGATGAAGAAATAGACACAGAAATAGACAGAAATATACGTTCCGCCATCCAGTGGCTTTATCGATAGAAATTCAAGAACATAATGAGAAGACTGTATACTTGGAGTATACCTGGAGAGGGTTTCGGGGGTCAACGCCCCCGCGGCCCGGTCTGTGACTGTATAACTATATACATAAGACTAGGTAATGAGTCCCTCAGCCTTAGAGCTGGTGACGAGCACCGACCACACATAAGACTACTGGAAAAAGTGATAGCTTATACTATGGAAGGAAAAGATATGTCATTGACAGGCATTTCTGAGAGTTTGTATAAATATGGTGAAATTAGAATGAGGGCCAGTCAAAATAGACGCGTCACAAGGATCAGTTTATGGCTCATTGTTGCTCACAGTTTATATTTATAACCAGGACGAGGAAATAACATATAATATGCCTGACAAGGGTAATAGGGAAGGAGGTTATTTTTAATTACTTTGAAGTTGCTGGTCGATAAGAAACCTTTGGAATCTCTAGACAGAGAGTTCCAGATTTTAGTGCCCTTTATGCTAATTGAGACTTTACTCAGGTTGAGTTACACATGGATTATATCAGAAAAATACTATATGAAGGAAGAGTTTTAGAGTCGGGAATATGTTAGAATTAATTTTCCCGTAAATATAATATGCACACAAGTAGGAGTGAATATTATGTATGTTGATTAAGTTTAAACTTTTGAGGAGAGGGAGAGTGTTGTCTGGCACATGTTTGGGTAATCGTTCTTGTAGCTGCTTCTTGTTGAGTTATTATTGGTTGTAGGAGATCCACATGCACAAACACCGTAGGTGAAGTAGAGATAGATTAGAGAGAAGTGTAAAGTAAATAGAGCTGCTATAGTAACATAACGTATCTTAGAGAGGATGTCCACCTATATGGAGACCTTTTTAATTGCTGGAAGCAGATTGTTTTTAAAAAAAATAGATATAAATACAACAGTGACGATGTTGAATCAAGAAGGAATTCGAAATAACGGATTTACATTAGATAAATGTGGACTTAGAAAGGACATTGTAGTATCGATGAGTGGAACAATATGCTAAGTAGGATCAGAGAAGCGCAAACCTTGGGAAGCTTTAAAAATAGGCTAGACAATTCTGTAAGTGAGAAGAAGTGGTTTTGATCAGGGCCTGACTATGATCGGGAATCAAAATTAACGTTTTGGGTACCTCTGGGAATAGGTTGAAGGTTGAGGGACTGATTACCTCATCTACTGTCTTCTCTGTAATGAATTTAAAATCTCACTGGTCGGCGAAACATCTTGGAAGTAAGATACCTAAGTGTTACACATACGTAACACTTAGGTGATCAATACGTCGTTCCTTGTAGATGGTAAGTCCATCATCTCTTTATATTTATTTAGAACAGTAACCAATATTCCTTTCAATAAGTTCTCCCAAAAACTATCTATATTCATCAGACAATTTGCCCCCTGTGAGAATCGAACTCACGACCCCTGGTTTACAAGACCAGTGCTCTGCCCCTGAGCTAAGGAGGCTTGTGCAAAGTTAGTGGTTTTTTAGATTTAGTACATTTATTTTTTTGTCATTATTAGCTTTATTGAAGGTTTTATAATAATAATAATTATCATAATAATAATAAAACTAATATTGTTGTAGTAATATAATAGCTTATGTATTATTAATAATATTTTTATTAGCATTACTAATTTTTCTTGTCTACCTCATCGTACTTTTTGTCCAAATTTTTCTTCTTTCCTCTGATTTCATTAATTTACGCGAGGTATTTTATTTATTTTCGCAAAATATACGATAGCGAAAGTTCAGCGACTGTTGGTGTATTTAAAATAAAATCTAGTTCAATATTATTCACAAAGACCAGATGTCGCCGCAAAATGCCGAGCACAAAATCCGAGATATTTACAGTTTCTGAAAATGTTATTGCTTCTCATAGGATACATAGCAGAGAAACACTTTCCCGGGTTAAGGCGCTAGGGAGTTCGGAGACTATATTGTGTAAAATGTGTATGTACTTACCAATATGTGGTTGCATGGGTCGATTCACAGCTCCAGGCCCCTTCTCTTCACTGGTAGCTACTAGTTCACTCACTTCCATCTCTAAGAGCTTTATCGTACGTTTCCTTAAAACTATATATGAATCCTGCCTCTTCTACTTTACTCTCCTGACAATTCTAAGGTTGAAGAAATATTTCCTATCATTCCTATGACTCGTTTCAGTTTTCAGCTTCCAATTGTGTCATCTTACTCCAGTATCATATCCCTCAAACATTCTGTCCCTGATTACTTCGTTAATTCCTCTCAGTAATTTATGCGTCTTTATCATGTTTCCCTTATCCGACCTGTCTTCAAGTGTCGTCAGGTTGAGTTGCCTTAACCTTTCTTCATAGGAAATACCCTTATCTCCGGGACTAGTTTTGTTGCAAACTGTTGCACTTTCTCTAATTTCCTGACATGGTTGACCACGTGTGCGTTAAATACTGGTGTTGCGTGCTCCAATGTGGGCGTGTACACGGTGTATAGTGCAGTGAATGACTCCTTACTTAGATATCGAAATACTATTCTTAGGTTTGCCAAGCGGCCTTATGCTACGCAAGTTATTTGGCTGATGTTCGCCTCAGGGTATGTGCTCGGTATGATACTCGCCCCATAAATCCTTTCCCTTGAGTGAGGTTTGCAGTCTTTGCCCCCCTAGTCAATACTCCGTTTCCGGTTTGTCCTTCTTCAAATTTAATGACTTTGCATGTCCCCTGAAAAACAGCACCAGGGTAGGACTTACTCTTCAGGAACCCCACTCGACACATGTGCCCACTGCAACACCATGTCACTTACTATCACTCGTTGTTTCCTTCGTGTCAGTTATTTCGTGATCCATTGCAGAGCTTCTGTCATTCCTGCCTGTTGTGCGGAACTGTGTAAAACACCTCCTTACATTCCAAGAAAATACAATCTACCAATCACTCCCACTTCTGTCTTACTTTTGTTGTCTTTTCATAGAACTACAGTAGGTTTGTGATACAGGAATTTTCTATCCCTGAAGCCGTGATGGTTGTTTTGTATGAGCACTCTACTTACTAGGTGCTCAACCACTCTTCTGATAATCTTTTTCATAACTTTACATAGAAAACATGTCAGTGACATTAGTTTCTCTTCTTTCTTAAAAATTGGGACTACACATAATGTTTTTCACACCTCTGGCAGTTGCCGTGTTTCGATAGATTTGTTGAAGATTGTTGTTAGCGGCACACAGTGCCTCTGCTACCTCTCTCAGGACACTTGGAGAGATATTATCTGGGTCCACCACCTTCCAGGTATCTAAGTCACATGGTAGTGTCTTCACCTCCTCCTCGGTTGTGTAGTGTGTCCACACATACTGATGTACTCTACCATCTCGGTTTGCTGGAAACCTTTCTGTCTCCTCTCAGAATACCTCCGTAAATCTCGTGCTGAGCTCTTCATATCATTATTGCTCATTCCTTGTTAGTTCTCTGCCTTCCTTCTTAATCCTGATTATCTGGTCCTTAACTGTTGTTTTCACCCTGATGTGGCTATATAATAACTAGGGGGAGAGATTTAGCTCTTGATGACATGTCATTCTTAAATTACCGCTGGACGTCTCTTCCAATCCATCCATACTTGTTTCTGGCTCTTTGGCTCAACTCCATGTTTTACTGAATCCTTTGCCTCCATTAATTTATTTATATTCTAGCATTCTTGACTTTGACCTCTCTATACCCCTGGGTAAACCATGAACTCACTCTGGTGTTCCCATTGTTTCTATTGCCCCAGGGAATAATATTCTTTGCCTACCTGTACTTTGTGGCCAATTGTTTCATCATTTCATTTACTGTCCTTCCCTCTAGTTCTTTCTCTCATTGCACCTTAGAGAAACTGTCTCATGCATCTTCCCTCCCTCCCATGCTCTTTTACTTGATTGTTATATTTTCTAGTAATTAAAACTCATGGTGAACCGCTCATGGTGAATATGAGATCCAGATGGTTCATCCTCTCTCTCTCTCTCTCTCTCTCTCTCTCTCTGGTTATGTTCCTAACATGTTGGTGCATGAAGTTTTTAAGAATAATCTTCAGCATCTTAACCCTCCACGTTTCTGGTCCCCCATGTGTCTGCAGGTTTTCTTATTCCCCTATGACAATTAACTTTGTCCTGCCCATATGGGCCCTTTTGGCTACTTTAGCTTTCGTAAGCACCATTACTCCATTGCTCTGACTGTACTTTTGTCTTGGTATCTTGCTTTACCATGGCAGGTTGTACATCACTGTTATCACCACCTAGGGACCCTCGTTCTGAAGTTTTCCCGCTATGTAGCTAGTTACCTGCTTCCTCCCTGACTATTCTTCCCATCTCCTTAATACTCCACTGGTCTCTGATGAATAGCGCAACTCCTACCCCTCTGTTCCCTCTGTTTTTCATCAGATCTAATAGTGAGAGGGGAAGATTACATCTGTTATCACCATCTTCGTAAGGATAGTCTCCGTGAAATCTATGATGTCTCTGGTTGCCTCCATGACTCGTACATGCAATTCCTCACTCTTATTTGTTATTCCATCTGCGTTGGTGTGTACCATGCATTCAACATCTTTTCTAATATTGTATTCAGGGGAGTGCGAGGGGCTGGTGCAAGTTGGGGTGCAGTAAGCAGGGCAGGATTTTATGAGAAGCTCGAGTAAGGGTGGTATTTGTGCTGGGGGAGTGGGGACTCCGGTAGTAGAGTGTCGTTTGTTTCGGGTTATTGTGTTTGGTTCGGAGAGGGGACTATGGGGTTGAGGAGGTTCTGCGGGAGGTTGTGTTTGGAGGTCCCCCAAGGGGGCTGAGCTTCCCTGCCTGTCGTTGCTTGCCCCCTCTCTCTCTCTCTCCTTCCTGCCTCTGGCGACTTTGCACTCTCTCTATCTCTCTCTCTCTCTCTTCTCTCTCTCTCTCTCTCTCTCTCTCTCTCTCTCTCTCTCTCTCTCTCTCTCTCTCTCTCTCTCTCACACACAGTTGTTCCTGTTCCGTTTTTGTACTGTCACAGTCGACGTACACTCGGTGATTTTTTTTTGAGTCCTTTAACCGTGATTTCTGCTGCATGATCCTCTTTTGTACCATTTATGTTGTGAATATCAATTTGACTGGACGATTTTTTTCCACCTCGAAAATTCCCCTAGGCTTTGAAAATTTGTCACCTGGGACATGTCCTCTCCTGTTATCTGATGACATTTTTAATCTTTGTTTCCTACATCAGTCACCTTTCATCATAAGTCTTCCCTTCTCACTCCTAACTTTGAACACTCACTTTTTACACTCCTCACTATCTACACTCCTCACTATCTACACTCCTCACTATCTACACTACACTGGTCACTAGCTGCACTTCCCACTAGCTTCACTAATGAGCAGTAGTTTCATTATGTTGAATCCTCAGTAGATAAACTCCTCACATACACTGTGCTCTGTGTCACACTCCTAAGTAGTTATAATTATCATCAGTTGCAATACACTCCTCACAACCTAAAATTTGCAATAGGTACATTTTCATTCAATACTGCCTCATTTCTTAGAAGCCGTACTCTTCATAAAGAAACATTGGTAATTTTCTATGATCCTCACTAAATCACTAGTAGTTTGCCACATTCTTCTTTAACTACAATCATTACAATCAACACTTTTTACTAGATACACTCCTTGATATTCATACACATGATGTATTCCTCACTAAATACTTTATTCACTCGCTGCACTCCACACTTGGTACCCATTTCAGTAAGTTTACTCCTCCCTACCCATGCAGGTCACTTGCTACACTCCAAATAAATCACACATCACCAGACCTTAGATTTTTACGTGCTACACGGCTCAATAGCTGCAATCCTCACTAGCAACACTCTTGACTACCTACACGGCTTACTAGTGTTGCTCCTGAACTACTCTTCTCTTTAACTAATATTGCCAAAAACCACATACGTCACTAGCTACCCTCTATAATAAGACATTCCTCAATAGTTATATGTACTCTTCACTAGATACTTTCCTCACTTGTCACATGCCTCACTAATTACACCCCACTTACTACACTCTTCATTTGTTACACACCTCACACCATCTAATAAACACTTTTCACTAAGAAGATACACTTCTTACTAGTTTCGCTTCTCATTATGACCACGTCTCTCTAGGTACACTTCTCACTGGCAAACATTTCTTACTTGTCACATCTCTCATTTGCTATACATTTCATTTATTATGCTGAATATCTACACTCCACAGGAGTCTCGCTACTCACTAGCTACACTCCTCACTAGCTACACTCCCCACTAATTACACTCGTCATTAGTTATCTGACACGAATCAGACTTCTCTCGCTATTTTTTTACTAGAAATATTAGTTACTGTCTTCAATTTTTGCAAATGAACTTTTCAGAAACCAACATATCTCACTAGCTTCATTCCTCAATGTTTACCTTCTTAATTACCCAACACTCATGACACTCTTCACTCCTTGCTAACACACACAACACTAATTACTCTCCTCACTCTCTATCCTTCTTATTTTTCACATTCTTCACTAGATACACTTCTCACTATCAACACTCCTCACTATCAAAATTCCTCACTAGCTACACTCCTCACTAGCTACACTCCTCACTATCAACACTCCTCACTATCAACACTCTTCACTAGTTACACTCCTCACTAGCTACACTCCTCACTACTTACACTCTTCACTATCAACATTCCTCACTATCAACACTCCTCACTATCAACACTCCTCACTATCAACATTCCTCACTATCAACACTCCTCACTAGCTACACTTATCACTATCAACTCTCCTCACTAGCTACACTTCTCACTATCAACTCTCCTCACTAGCTACACTTCTCACTATCAACACTCCTCACTAGCTACACTTCTCACTATCAACACTCCTAACTAGCTACACTCCTCACTAGCTACACTTCTCACTATCAACACTCCTCACTAGCTATACTCCTCACTAGCTACACTTCTCACTATCAACACTCCTCACTATCAACACTCCTGACTAGCTACACTCCTCACTGCCAACACTCCTCATTATCAACACGCTTCACTAGCTACACTCCTCACTATCAACACTCCTCATTAGCTACACGCCTCATTAGCTACACTCCTCTCTATCAACACTTCTCACTATCAACACTTCTCACTAGCTACACTCTTCACTATCAACACTCCTCACTATCAACACTCCTCACTATCAACACTCCTCACTATCAACACTCCTCACTATCAACACTCCTCACTAGCTTCACTCCTCACTATTAAAACTCCACACTATCAACACTCCTCACTAGCTACACTCCTCACTATCAACACTCCTCTCTAGCTACACTTCTCACTAGCTACACTCCTCACTATCAACACTCCTCACTGGTTACACTCTTCACAATCAACACTCCTCACTATCAACACTCCTCACTAGCTACACTCCTCACTATCAACACTCCTCACTATCAATACTCCTCACTATGTAGATGAATGGTTTAGAGAACCGACAAGTTGATAAATTTGATACATATGCAACACTTGGGTATCTTTATTGAGGAAACGTTTCGCCACACAGTGGCTTCATCAGTCCAATACAAAGTAGAAAGTTGTAAAGAGAGGAGGAGTTTGAGGTAATCAGTCCCTCGGCCTGGAGTCGATGTGTTCAGTTCATCAATCTTGTAGGAAGTACAGCATATAAGCAACTTCTTTTGTCCTATGCCCTATGCCCTATGACCTCACTCTTCACTGCCTATTCATACCCCTCACAAGCTAAACTATTCACTAACTACTCTCCTCACTAGATATTGTCCTCACTTTTTACAGTTTTCACTTCACTACATCTCTCACAATTCTCTCTCTCTACTTATTAGTCTTTTCTCACTAGTCAGACTCAACACCAGCTATTAACATCATATGCTACACTTCTCCCTAGTTATACGCCTCACTAGTCACGTTATTCACTTGCTATTCCTTTTCCTATCTCCCCTTGTTACTAGCTACGCTCCCTAGTATCTACAAGTTTCACTATCTGCACTCTTCATTATCAACATTCCTCATTAGATACAATACTCACACTCTTCACTCCTCACTAGAAATACTCCTATAGTAACGACACTCCTCTTTGCATACCATTACCCACTGCTTCAGCTTCACGGTGTCTACTCTCCTCACTAGCTACACATATCACTAGTCACACTCATCCGCTATACTCTTCTGTCTACTCTTTTCTTAAGCTAAACTCTTGACTAGCTATTTTTTTACTAATTGGTTAACTGGCTACACTTTTTGCTATCTATACTGTCTTAAATAAGGAGTAAGAAGTGAAGCTAGTAAAAAAATTATATTTGCACTAGCTACACTCCTCACTATTCACAACTTCAGCTAGTACTCTTCTCACTAGCTACACTCCGACCAGATTGCAATCCTCTCTAGCTTAACTCTTCACAAGCTAATTTTTTTACTAGCTTCATTTCTTACTAGCAACACTTCTCATTACATCCACTCCTTACAATCTACACTCTCCTCACTGGCTACACGTTTCATGAGCTAAGCTACTAAATAAACTCTTCACTAGATACGCTTCTTTCTTCAAACATACCTTAATAAATACGCTTCTTTCTTAAAACATACCTTAATAAATACGCTTCTTTCTTCAAACATATCTTGCTATCTACACTCTTCTCTGGCTATACTTCTCACAAGCTACTCTACTATCTACATAACTTCTAAATAGCGACACTACTCTCCAGTTAAAGTCTTACTAGCGACACTCCTCAGTGATCCCACTCCTCAAAATCTATTCTCCTCACAATTCACAATCGTTATCACTAATCACACCGCTCGTTAGTCACTGTTTCTTGGCGTGTGTAAATGACTTCACTCATCACTAGGACTACTTTACAAGCTGCATTTTCCCTGGCTATACTTTTTATCATCTAATACTTTAGATGGCTACACTAATCACTAGATTCACTCCTTTGTTGCATTCCCATTCTAATAATAGTCATATTTATCATCTTTTATTATTAGCTATTCTTTCCAGTTGCTTCACTTGTTATTAGTTTCACTGTTCAATAGCTACTCTCCACATAATTAACACTCCTCATTTTTTATTATTCTCACTAATGATTTTACCTCTCTGGTACTTGGTGTTCAATGTTTATTCAACGCACAATCAAATCCTCTGCCCAGCCTGTCATCTCGGTCAACCAATTACACAGCTAACCAAAGCCGTCTGGTGGTGAGCCGACCACACTAGAATAATTATGGTTAACCGGTTACTGAGGCCTTCTGACGTTTCACAATGAGAATGGGTTCCTACGTAATTACCTTTTACTAGAACGCTCAACTAACAACTGAATCACATTATATAGGCTACCCATCTTAGTGTATAATGAAATAGCATTCACTATTCACAGCTACCTGTAACTGCTCAATTAAAAAAAATAGTTTGTATTTAAATTTGGTATATAAATAATTATAGTATTCATATGTTTAGGTGCTGCAAATATACGTTCAATTACCTGTTTTTCTAAAATCCTGTTCCGTCTGAACTTTGTCCTCAGCAGGTTTTTAACACGAACTAGCGCTACACACTCCACTCAGGTTACACTCTTTACCATTCACACTCCTCGTAAGTAAGATTCCTCACTAGTCCCACTCCTTTCTATTTAGACTCCTAAAAGATTTTCTCCTCACTAGATACATTGTTTACTAAACTTAAACTTCACTATCTACACTTCTCAGTATCTTCATTCCCAACTAGATTTATCTCTCTGTATACTCGCCTCAGGAGCTACGTTCTCCAGTAGCAATAATACTCACAAACAATACTCCTCACTTGTTGTATTCCTCACTAGTTATATTCTCCACTAGCTTCATTCGTTAATACTTACGCTTCTCACTAGTTACAATCCTCACTAGGAACAATCTTAGCTTTAATCCTCATTAGCTACAATCATTGGTAGCTAAAGTCCTCCCTAACTTCACTGTCCTCTATTCACATTCCCTTCAAGTTACACTCCTCACCAGCTATACTCTTCACTATTCACTATCTACAGCATTTATTTGTTAAAAATCACCACAGGAAGTTAATCACATCTCACTATCAGAAGTCAGCTACACACCACTACAGGATATCAATCACACATCACTAAAACAAACTAGTCACATTTCCGTAGAAAACCATCAGTACATCACTATAAGAAACCTGGCACATATCACCACAGGAAGCCAACCCCGTATCATCACAATGAAGCCAGCCACGTATGGCCACAGGAATGAAGCCATGTAACACTACACGAATTCAGACACACATCACCTCAAGGAAACAGCCACAGTTCATCACTGGTGACTGCCAGCCATTCATCACTAGTGGCTGCCAGCCATTTATCACTGGTGGCTGCCAGCCATTCATCACTGGTGGCTGCCACCCATTCATCACTGGTGGCTGCCACCCATTCATCACTGATGGCTGCCACTCATTCATCACTGGTGACTGCCACACATTCATCACTGGTGGCTGCCACCCATTCATTACTGGTGGCTGCCAGCCATTCATCACTGGTGGCTGCCACTCATTCATCACTGGTGGCTGCCACCCATTCATCACTGGTGGCTGCCACCCATTCATCACTGGTGGCTGCCAGCCATTCATCACTGGTGGCTGCCAGCCATTCATCACTGGTGGCTGCCAGCCATTCATCACTGGTGGCTGCCAGCCATTCATCACTGGTGGCTGCCAGCCATTCATCACTGGTGGCTGCCAGCCATTCATCACTGGTGGCTGCCAGCCATTCATTACCATAAACAGCAAGCCTCACATCACCACCAGAATTCAGCTGTACGTCAGCCTCTCACCACCACAAGAAGCCAACTAAACATCGCCTCACGAAGCCAGTATTACATCACTACAAGAAGCCAGCTTCAAATCACCTCATCAACCATTCACAATTCATCACAGGAAACCAGCTATACATCACCTTAGGAAGCCAGCAACACATCATCACAAAAGGCAAGCCAAATATCACTAGAGGAAGCTAGCTGCACAGTACCTCGTGAAGCCAGCCACGCATCACCACAAGACTACATCAAATATTTTCACTACAGGAATTCAACAATTGTTCATCACTAAAAGCCAGTCACTTATCACCACAATAAGCCAGCAACATTTTACCTCAGTAAGCCAGCACCAATCTCCACGAAAAATCACCACATATCACTATAATAAACAAGCCACTGATTACTACTCCATGCCAGCCACACATCATCAGAGAAAGCCAGTTTCACTTCACCACTGGATGCCAGCCACTCATCACCACAGTCTTACGTCCCTCCTTTGAGAAAGCTACACATAACCACTGGAAGCCAGCTACACATCACTACAAGAATACAGTTATTCATCACTACAGCAAACCAGCTATATATCACTACAGCAAGCCAGTTATACTTCACTACAGCAAGCCAGACAAAATTTAGGACAGCGTCCTCGTCCCGGATTTGCATTTCTGCTCATCCTTTGGATCAGCTTCACCGACTCCATATTTATGAGTCCAGCAGCGTCGATATTGGGAACTGCAGGAGTTTAAATGCCGTACACACCCAAAGGAAATTGGGTGTCTGTTTTATGCTCTCTCCATCGAGTTGAGGACCACTAGAAGTCTGTGTGTGTTTTCTGTCAGTAAGAAAGTGAGTTTAGTTTTTTTATTTACAAAGTGGTGTTTGCGGGATGTTCAGTCTCTTCTCTCTCCTACGGCTCTTAACCTGATCTCTGCAAGTAGTATTGCTACTTGTCTCTTGAGCCCTGTCATAAATTCGTTTGAAGCAATGCATTGGGTTTACCTCCTTTTAAATTGTATCCTTCGCAGCACGCTAAATTTCTTTGAATATTTAGAAATCGCATCTCCTCTGGTTTATCTTTCTTCTAAGAATGTAGGGTTCAGTTTCTTTAGACTCTCCTCATACTTCAGTTCCCTGAGGCTCTTCGAATAATTCATCTACATCAAGTTCAATATTCTAAGTATTTGGAGCTTCTGAATATACTTGATTAAATACGGATTCTTGTTGGTGTTGACATATATCTGCTAAAGTTTCCTGACCTGATGTATTCTTTAAGTTTCTGAAAGTAATTCTTGTAGTTTCTTTTCACGAATATACCACTAAGAGGATGCTGTTTATTTGTTCCTTCAGCGAAACAAAGATGTCCCGTGGCCTGGACCCAAAAGCTCTCGCTTCAAACGGCGAGGGTCCGGGTTCGATTCCCGGCGAAGGGGGTGGAAACATCGGACATGTTTCCTTACACGGGTTGCCTATATTCACCCATCAGTAAAATGGGTACCTGGGTGTTAGTCGACTGGTGTGGGTCGCATCCTGGGACAAAACTGACCTAATTTGCCCGAAATGCTCTGCATAACAAGTGGCTTCTATATAGTAGTATTCCATTGATGTCTGCTAGGCCTGTATACCTTGCACATGTACTTGTAGTAAATAAATATATTATTATTATTATTATATTAGTATTAATATTATTAGTAGTAGTATTAATATTATTATTATTATGTTCACTGCCATATTTACCTCCTTAATATCTAATATTTCTGATGTCTGCTGAGGCTATTTTATCTTTAGTCGTTCACGTCTTCAGAATTTCTTTTACATTGCACTTAAACGTCAATTTCTAAGTGTCCAAGAGTCTCACCGCTCATGCTGCCGTTGCAAATTTCCTTGCAGCATGTGTCTGTCTATTTTGTATATGTCATTAGTTTAGCATCAATTGTATGCATCGATAAATAGGGTTCAGTCCCCTACAGCAGATAATCCTGTTAGCGATACAAGCAGCCAATTGTTTTCCAGCAGTCCAACAAGATGCTGTGTACCTTCTCCTTTTTCTTCTTCTTTAACATCTTTATTATTCCAAAAAAATTCAGCACGTTAGAGAAGCAGGATTTTTCCCTACCTCAGTCCACATTTTCTCCAATTTAAATATTTAAAAATTATTCATTTAGAAACGGTTTGATAAACACTAAAAATATGCTATTTAACTAGTAACGACGTAGGCTTTGTCTTGATACAGCGCTGTTGCTATCAGAAGCCACTGAAAATCTTGCGATGCCCAGATAATCATTTGTTTACCCAATATATAGCACTACAAGTAGTACTGGTATCAATGTTAATACCCATGCAGGAAATTTACCCTGACGGAAAGTAGGGAAGTAACAAGTCTTTTTCCCCTCCACATCATATAGCCTTGATGTTAACTATAAGCTCTTCTGCTATCTGCCTTTTCCAAGTACTCCCATTTATTACTTGATATGTAACATTGATTCCTCTTTTTTGTAACAAAACTATGAATAATTTATGACTGAGGGTGATCTCAATCAGTACTTCCCGCAGGAGCATTTTCTTTCCTGTCACTTCCTCTCCGGACACTGGGTCACCTTGAGACAGTGCAGTTACTGTTTGTATGGGGTTTTTCTAAGGAAGGGGTGTTATCTTACTACAGGGTGTTAACCTTACTAAAAAAACAGCATTTCTCTAGGCATAAATGAGGATGGATATACTTTGTGCAAGGTGTAAAATTAACTGAATTTTTTACTAATTTTGTGATAATGATTTGTTTAATGTGATAGTTATTAATTCACTATCATTTTAGAACTGAGAGGGAACAGTTGATAAAATCAGAATCGGTATTTGTTGAAAGTGATGAATGCCTCAACGGTCCCAATACTTTATAAATCAATCAAAGCAACAGAGGGATGTAGATAAACTCGCATCATTTTTTCGTCAAAAACAGAATAAACATTCTCCATAAATTTAATACTCATCTTACTTAGACACTAGGTCGCTTCTCACTTCAGTAAATATATCTTACACCTTAACAGACGTGGCCACAGAACGTATGACATTGTTCAGGTGTAATGTTCGCAACAGAACATGATTTCAGAGACATTCTTGATCTCCAGTAAATGATCTGCATTTCATATTGCTGTAGTTAAATGCCTGATGTCAGTCATGACTTGGAAGACTTACAAAAGGGTTCTAGATACTCTGACAGAAAGTATATGAAATCCAAAATTGGGTTTAAATTTACTTTTGAAAAAAAAAACAGACCCGATATCAAGAGTGAAATCAAAAACATGTCTCTTCTCTTCCAAAAACATACAGGATTTTTTCTCTGACTGCACAATTCCTCTGTTAAATATAAAAGCGACGACATATTTGTTTTTATATGATTCGGGAATCAGTTTTAGAAAAGGCAAAAATCTTTTGGATAGAACAAAAAATTGTGTAATAGTTGGCAGAGGCGATGGTAACTTTATTTCTTTAATTCACTTAACATAGGAAAGTCTGTGAGGTCGAAAGAAGTGAGTCCAAAATTGCAGAAGAAAATGTGGTTGCTACAATCACTTCTCAGTGATTTCTATCACCTCTGAATTGCACTGGTCTTAATCACTGGTCAAATTCCGAGAAAATAATTTTAACATGAATGTATTTTTTTCAAATATTCTGTTTTTGGGAAACGTCGGAGGAAATTTTTAGAACTTCTTAAAAGTGCTACAAGTCACTGGCTAAATCCACGATCAAATTCTTAGCAATTTTCTTTGCATTGTCATGGCGCTGCAGCCTCGAAATAATAGTTTTCTGCTAACCCATGGAGAGTGTTTTCATTGTGAAGATCTTGATGTTATATCATGATTCTCACAAATTGCTTACAAATAACCAAAGCAATTTTTTTATATAAAATTAGAATTCTGGGGTTCCATTCAACAACTCTAGCGACTGTTTTCAGGGAAGTACACTATAGTACACTCTAGGGAAGTACACTATATCCCTAGCAATCTAAGGCAGTGAGCTGCTTTACCTCATCACTGATATCCACACCTGAGCGGATGACGTCAATAAAGTACATCAATTATCAGCTTGTTATTATATTTGCCTAATTGGTTATTTTTTTTTCTGAAAAACCACCTTTGCATATTTTTAACTGAGATTTGAGTGAATAAATTTAACGAATTACAGTAGGCCAGAAAATTTAACATTTTAAGCTGTCCTGAAATCAAAATGTTTGTTTCAAGGTAACTTTGATGTGCTGATAATAAATCTAATTTTTTGAGTCTCTTGCAATTTGATTTAGGAAAATCACGTGATATATGTTACCGAACACTCACAGGTATTATATAACACAGATATTAAATGTGATGCATTCATTGACAAAACTAGGCTTATTGCAAAAACTAGACTTATTTCAAAAACTAGTCTTGTTGCAAAAACTAGTCTTATTGCAAATGCTAGTATTATTGCAAATACTAGTCTAATTGCAAAAAAATAGCTTTATTGCAAAAAGGAAGATATGGATATGTTATTTTGGATTTGTTTTTGGATAAACTTCTCGACATAACTGTGACACATAAACAACAATCAGTGGGGTGATCCTGTGGTTTCCTCCATACTATCGGGACTGCAAATGGGATGCATAACTTCCTTTCACAAAGCACTCGCTTAGGGAGTTGGAGCAAGTAACACAATGGAGTTGAGGGGTTCATAGTTTGTCCTGACCTCAGACTTTCACATGAAAGCAGTGAAAATATTTTTTTTTTCACATAAGGTGTAATTCTTCATCTACGTTTTGTCGGTGTAAAGCTGACACATATATAATAAAAAAAAACATTAATGTTATTTAAGCAACCACGTGGCATTGCAGGGTTAAAACTTGACAGCTGAAAATTCCCTGAGTCTAAAAAAAGGAGCAACAAAAACATTGATTCCATTAATGATAAAACGATCTCATCAATCAACACACATGAAACGAAACCAAAAATCATCAATAAAATGGCCAAGTTAAGTAGACAATAACACAGCTGAAAAGTAATATGAGTGAGGTAGTTTTTCATTTCACAAATAGAGTACGTGTTTGAAGTGAGTTACAAACACATGTTCTTAATTAAAGCTGAAATTAAATCTTTGTTAACCATTGTTAATATTCATCGCTGAAATAACCCAACTTAACATTTTCGGTGGAAACTGTAATCACTTTCTTCGCCCTATCTAACGATCGCCACTTTTTTTCTAATTTGTTAATTATACACAAATATAGGTTAACATGAGGCATCTTTTTCAAATCTAACCTGATACAACAGTAAATAATTTCAAAGTTTCTTTATTTGAAACTTTCAAAGAAATCACAAGAGTAAACCTCAAAGGGCATTTGAAAGGGCACTTCTTTCGTATGAAAAGAAAAATAATAGAAAAATTAATAATAACGGAAAAGAATAATAAATTATAGAGAAAGTAAGCAAAAATAATCTACGAAAATATAGCTGAAGCAAATGATGAAAAATTAAATACATAAATTAATCAAGTGAAACTAAGGTAATGCTTTTTTATGCAAATATATAAAAGTCCCGATATGTAGACGGAACGTTGCACGTAGTTAGCAGGAGTCACGATGTAGACCATCAAGCACGTGAAAGACGAGGAAGTCGCTGTTGGACACGACTTCAATGAACAGCGGTAGAGACCTTCAATGAACAGCTGTAGTGACCTTCAATGAACAGCGGTAGAGACCTTCAATGAACAGCGGTAGAGACCTTCAATGAACAGCTGTAGTGACCTTCAATGAACAGTGGTAGAAACCTTCAATGAACAGCTGCAGAGACTTTCAATGAACAGCTGTAGAAACCTTCAATGAACAGCGGTAGAGACCTTCAATGAACAGCTGTAGTGACCTTCAATGAACAGCGGTAGAGACCTTCAATGAACAGCTGTAGTGACCTTCAATGAACAGTGGTAGAAACCTTCAATGAACAGCTGCAGAGACTTTCAATGAACAGCTGTAGAAACCTTCAATGAACAGCGGTAGAGACCTTCAATGAACAGCTGTAGTGACCTTCAATGAACAGCGGTAGAGACTTTCAATGAACAGCTGTAGTGACCTTCAATGAACAGTGGTAGAGACCTTCAATGAACAGCGGTAGAGACCTTCAATGAACAGCTGTAGTGACCTTCAATGAACAGTGGTAGATACCTTCAATGAACAGCTGCAGAGACTTTCAATGAACAGCTGTAGAAACCTTCAATGAACAGCGGTAGAGACCTTCAATGAACAGCTGTAGTGACCTTCAATGAACAGCGGTAGAGACCTTCAATGAACAGCTGTAGTGACCTTCAATGAACAGTGGTAGATACCTTCAATGAACAGCTGCAGAGACTTTCAATGAACAGCTGTAGAAACCTTCAATGAACAGCGGTAGAGACCTTCAATGAACAGCTGTAGTGACCTTCAATGAACAGCGGTAGAGACCTTCAATGAACAGCTGTAGTGACCTTCAATGAACAGTGGTAGAAACCTTCAATGAACAGATGCAGAGACTTTCAATGAACAGCTGTAGAAACCTTCAATGAACAGCGGTAGAGACCTTCAATGAACAGCTGTAGTGACCTTCAATGAACAGCGGTAGAGACTTTCAATGAACAGCTGTAGTGACCTTCAATGAACAGTGGTAGAGACCTTCAATGAACAGCGGTAGAGACCTTCAATGAACAGCGCTGATTTGCATAATAGCCTGTTCCCACAACATTGGGAAGCCTCGTTCAGCAGCTCATTGCTGCCCCTTCTGCCGCCTCAGTGAAGTAACGGTGAGAGATTTTGGGGTATTGACTACTAGTGTGTCCATATATTTTGTTTCAAGAGCCTTGAAGGCAGTTCCATCCACAAGGATTTATTGTTAGCCAATTTGATTCATTTAGTATAAAGGATTATGCAATCTAGTCTTCTGTTTAGCTTCGATAAATCTGAAGGATACTTTTATATATTCCTAAGCCAACTCTTGATTCAGATATATACATTGTAAATTGTTATTGCTGACATTTAAATTGCAGTGACATTGCAAGCCTGAAACCTTACTCAACAGTTATTGAGCACTGGTGTGTACTGCAGTAGTGCTATATAATTTGCAAAATTTCTTGTTTGTTGCTTTACCTTGTGTATTTGGCAATTTTTGCAAGGTTACACTAAAGTACAGTAGTAAAGTAATATATTATTGCAACTTGTATATAATTGTACTGCTGTTCTCGTTTAACATAACTGATATTCACCTCAGGTACAGTGTGATTATTATAACTGTCTTATTTTTGTCAGCATCCTGGGCTCAATTTTAAAGTTAAAACTGAAACTGTTACAAGCATTATTTCACTTCCTTATGGGTGTTTTTAAACTCGTGGTGTAACATGAGTAACTACCTAGATTCCGCATACCTGTCAACACACTTAGAACCATTTTCTGTATTTTTTAAACTGGTACATGATTTCCGTATTTTTATTATTTTAGTATATAAAATCATTTATGGGTCTGCTCCATAAGTCGTATAAAAATTGTGCTTGCAGAATATGTGTGAACATTTTATTAGTATATATATCACTGTAGCTACAACTAAATATGATCTGATAAATCTGTTGTCCATCTGTAAACATGCACATCCAAAAGCCAACCCATCAATTTTTTTTCAACCAATATATAATCCAACAAATTACTGTCATTACGCAATATGTCATATCTGATATACATATTTATCCTCTATTTCTTAAACTATGTATTTCTTATTACCAAACCTCTTTTTATACAAAGTTCAATCAAAGACCCCCATCATCATTTACACCTGGCATCACAAACTTGCCTACTACCCTCTATTACCGTTTATCCCACCTTAGTATTCAGGTCCCCTACCACAATTACTCTCACACTTGATTCAAAACTCCCTAAACACTCACTTAACATCTCCCAAAATCACTCTCTCATCTACACTCCTCTTTTCTACAAGTACATAAACCATTTATCTACAAACACTTAGTATAACCCAGTGAGAATAAAGGAAACATGGGATACAAGGTGAATGGTATCAATGGGATGAAAGTTCATAAACTATAGGAGGTAGTTAGGGTAAGATATAAGTCAATATTGGAAGAAATATGTGAAATAGTGATAGTATAGGTAATGGGGTTGAAGGGGTATGAGGTAGATTTAAGAACGCAATATTGTAGTGTTAAGCAGACGTTTGT
The DNA here is from genome assembly GCA_009830355.1 of Cherax destructor. NCBI lineage: Eukaryota > Metazoa > Arthropoda > Malacostraca > Decapoda > Parastacidae > Cherax > Cherax destructor. The sequence continues at coordinate 85,053 of WNWK01004367.1, read as the reverse complement.
GGGTATAGGAGTGTGGGTCCCGGGAGGGAGGAGTAGCGATTGATGAAATGAGGTAAAGAGAGTGGCAAGAGAAAAACAGTTGCCATATGAGAGGTTTTTACAAAGTAGAAGTGATATAAGGAGGGCAGTGTATATGGAGAGAAAAACATGGGTTAACCGAGTAGTAAGGGAATCTAAAAAGATAACAAATGAGTGTGGATGAGGTGCTATCAACAAATTGTGCTGAGAATAAGAAATGTTTTGGAGCGAGATAAATAAGTTGACAGAGGCCAGGGAACGAATTGATTTGTCAGATAAAAACAGATGAGGAGAATTATTAGATGAAGAGTTGGAGGTGCCGGATAGATGAACGAAATATTTATAGGAACTGTTAAATGTTGATGAAGACAAGCAGGCTGTGATTTCATACACTGACCAGTTAGGAAGAGCATGTTTTATAAGTGAGAGAAGAGGAAGATGTGAGTGTGGGGGAGGTGCGTGAGGCTGTGGGTAGAATGAAAGTGGGTAAAACAGCTGGGATTGGAAAAGGCGTATGATAGGGTGAATATGGAAGCAATATGGCAGATGTTGCAGGTATATGGAAAGAGGGAGATTATTTCCCAGTAAAAGTAGGCCTTAGATAGGGATGCATGATGTCTACATTTTTAAAAATGTATTTATAGATGGGGTTGTAAGAGAAGTGAATGCAGGGGTGTAAGAGAGAGGTACGGAACTGGAAGATAAAGACTAACAGAAAGTGGGAGTTGTTACATTTGCTTTTTGTAGATGACACTGTGCTTTTGGGAGATTTTGAAAAAAAAAAGAGTTTCAAATGTTGGTGGACGAATTTGGGAGGGCATATAAAAGAAGGAAATTAAAAGGGATAATAGAAAAAAAACAAGGTAATTAGGGTAACAAGAAATTTAGACAATGCAATATTGACTATCAGACTGGAGGAAAGGAGTATGGAGGATGTGAATGATCAGATATTTGAGAGCGGACATGTCAGCAAATGTGGCAGTGAAAGACGAGGTTAACCATAGAAGTGACGAGGGAAAAAAGATGAGTGGTGCGTTGAGGCTTCTGTGGAGAAAAATAATGGTATCCATGACTGCAAAAAGGGAAATGTAGAACAGAATAGTGGTACCAACACTCTTATATGGGTGTGATGCATTGGTTATGAAGGCTGCAACAAAGAGGAGGCTGGAAGGAGTGAAGATGACGTGTCTGAGAGCAATGTGTAGTGTGAAAATTATGCAGAGAATTCGTATCTTTGAGATTAAAAGGAGGTGTGGGATAACTAAAAGTATTATCCAGAGGACTGAAACGGAAGTGTTGAGGGGGTTCGGACATATAGTGAGGATGGAACAAAATATGATGACTTGGAAGTCATATGCATGAGTAGTGGAGAGAAGGCGGGGTAGGGGTCGTCCAAGGAAAGGTTAGAGGAAGGAGGTAAAGGAGGAACTGTGTGGAAGTGGCTTAGACCTCCAAAAAGGGTGTGTGAGCGTGTTACATGGGAGTGAGTAGAGGCAAGTGTATTTTAAGAGTGTGAGCAAAGTTACATTTACGAAATTATTCAGGGAAACTTGTTAGCCGGACTCGAATCCAGGAGATGGGAAGAACTGTGCCTGTGAACTGCAGCATCGGTGCCCGTCTGGCAAGACCGTGATGGAGTGATTGTGAGAGGAGGTTATTGAGGTAGTTTGGATATTTGAAGATGGAGGATAATAAATGACTTTGAGGATATATGTATCTGTAGTGAAGGAAAGGAGGGGCAGGAGGCGTCCTAGAAAATGTTTGAGGGGGTTTAGTTGGTTTTGTATGCAAGGGGATTGGAGATCCAGCAGGCGTGTGTGAGTGTTACATCCAGGGCACTACTTAATTAAGCTTGTTTCGTCCTTTCTAGCAAAAAATAAACAGAACTGAATATCCTGTTCTAAACGAAATCATTCAAGGATTCAATTGGAAATAATTTTCGACGCTTCTTTCTGTTTTTTATTAAATTTCTTAATATTACCGTAAAACAGAGTACTCATTAGAAATTTACACTGGGTTCACTTAATAAAACTGTTCACCATATTCTGTCTCGATTATAACACTGAATGGCTCTACTATCACAAGACACTCAGTTTATATAATACAACTCTTTACTTGACTTAATCCCAATGAGTCAGAAGACATAACTCTTCAATAATTCACTCGTATGTCATAGCGTCTCCAGGACGAAGAGTATTCACTACTCTCCATCTACAGGTACGTTCTACACCTAAAGGAGTTCTTATGTGAGTCTGTCTCCAAGAACTTTCTCACCGTCTTCTTTGAATTAATGCCACTTAAACACACTCAGTGTAGAGCTAGAGACAATCACAAGTGTCTCAAATACAGCAATGCACACTCCATGCGAGGGACTTAAGCTTGATACCGTCCAAGGTGCTGGAGGGTCACTAGGGAACCTCAAGTGGGCCCAGAAGGCTAACTCCAATAAGCGAAATGCTTCTCACACCAGACGGCCCAGACAGACATCACCTCAGATTGAATGAGGTTGGTGACTAAACGTCAATCGGATACTTAACAACTGTACCAGTAGTTCAGATCACCGAAATATCCTATCTATTCACATATCTAAATACATCAAGGCCAGATAATATTATAAAGTACAGTGCCTTCATTTTAGCTACTAATGAAGATAGAGGTAATATAATATTAAGTGAAAAAGCCAGTAAAACACATACCTAATACTTGACCGAGTGGGTCTACCAACGAGGGGCGTAACAGTGTGTGTTAGGTACGAGTGAGTGGAGGCAAGTTTGATTTATGAATTAGCGTGCTGTTGGAGAGTTGTGAAGGTAACACTTGAGGTGATTCAGTGAAACCGGTTACTGGGCTTGAGTATTGGAGGTGGGAAGCACAGTGCCTACACTCTGAATGAGGAGTGGGGATATAGTAGTTTAGATGGGTATCTGAGCTGTTATTTCGGGGCATTTCTGGCAAGACGGTGACAGCATGATTGATGGTAAAAGTGGTTCTTCTTTCTCGAGTGACCCTACTTCCGTGGGAGACGACCGGTCTCAAAAAAAAAAATGCTTACCCCCCTACCTTCAGTCATGTAGGATGGTGACCCTAAAAGTCTTTTCGTTCATAATAAATACGATATTTAAAAAATGATCACAGTATTTAGCATGTTGCAGCTTCTGTAGTTGCATGTAAGTTTAGTGCTAAACAGGTCACCGAATCCTCATGATTGTTGCACAGTCTTATTAAAGAATGATGATCTAAATAATGGTCCCCCCAAAAATTCCAAAAACCGTATGAAGTCATCTACAGGTCCAAAAAGCCTTATATTAGTAACTGTCTTTCGTACAGAAGGCTTGTTGTGCCTATACCTGGAAAGGGTGCTTAATCAGTCAGGAAGGGGCCATGCATGCTTCCCCTACACCTGGTTTCAAGTCAAAACTCTATGTCAAAGGATATTGTGTGGCATGTTTGGAAACCACCAGTCAGAATGCATCAAGACTCATCATCAGTAGCTATTCATGGCACTGTGACAAGTCCTACAGTAACGGTGAAACGCGTCACCATGACGAATCTGACCTGTGCTCTGCATATGAAGATCTGGTACGTTGCTGTGTTGATTTACTAATTCTTACGGATTCATTTCACAGGAATAAGATCCGAGTGCATTACCTAAGAAGAAATCCAGGTAGAATACGTTAACACAGAATTATAGTGCGTCACACCTAGTGTTGTATCTGCTAATAAAACTTTACAATCCTACACATATGGAGCCTTCTTTCTGCACAATGTAGTTTTACTGGCTTTAATAATATAATGTTTAACTGCCCAGTTCCGTGTGTGGTCTCTTTAGTTAATTTCTTATGATTTTAGCAATGGTGAATAGGAGTGATGTGGTTTCTTCAGTATGTGTTTCCCTGCTGCAACTTCTTTCCGAATAAATCAAGTTTGGAGTGTACTGAAGACCAGAAGAAGTTGCTTTACACTCAACGTCATGTTGGAATCAAGTGGGTGAGTATCTGCTTGGTAATCTGATGCAGAAATTATTATAAAAGCCACGAGTGATGGCCAGCAGGTCTATTTTGGGATCAAGCAATTGCTACTTCGGCACTACTGTCGTCTTCCTTCAGAGGCAATTAATTGTCGTAGGAGACGACTTGAGTATTATAATTTGGTTACTCGGTTGGTATGGGAGTCTTGATTTGCTGTGGTATTTGGGTTTCAAGATGCCCTGTAGCTAGGTACTGTGAAAACCTTTGATTTTTTTCTTTTTTGGGGGAGGGGATTTTTATAATTTTTTATAATAAAATAGATGAAATATATTTTCATTTAGTATTATTTATCGAGATCGTCAGCTGAGAAGTCCTCCGCCTCAAGCTAATAATCGTGGGCAACGAAGAGCTCGTATCTGAGCAGCAGCTTCAAGATCAAGATCATCTGCGTCAAGATCCCAAGATGTTGCTGTGTCTGACAGGAATGTAGATAAATGGTTCAGAGAACCGACAAGTTGATTACCTCAAACTCCTTCTGATCTTCACCACTTTTCTTTGTATAGGACTGATGAAGCCACTGTGTGGCGAAACGTTTCCTCAATAAAGATACCCAAGTGTTGCACATGTGTCTAATTTATCAACTTGTCGGTTCTCTGAACCATTTATCTACATTCCTTTCAGACACAGCGACATCTTGGGATTTTGAGACGAAATTCTTCACTTGCCTAACCTACTTCTACATGTAGATGTGTCCAATATGATATCGGCTACTACTGCTTCACCTCACCTGTCTACAGTATATAAGCCACTTTTTCGCGCATATGAGGCATTATTTTCAACATTGATAAACTGATTACATCGACTCCAGGCTGAGAGACTGATTAAAAACGCCTTCTGATCTTCACCATTCTTCTTTGTATAGGACTGATGAAGCCACTGAAGCAGGCAAGACTAAAGTAATTGTCGCCTAACATGGCTAAGGAAATTTCAAGAGTATGTTCATAAGTGTGTGATTTGTCTCAATTTGGAGTGCAGTGTCAGTGGTCCTAACTCAATTTTACTGGATCCCATCATCTTAGGATAGAACCGTCTTTTGTCTTATTATGGTACAGAATCCGTCAATGAGATCATGAAAGACCTCCTTGCCATGTTCAGCCTTTACCTTTGCTAGCAGGAGGCCACAAGGCCTCCCAGCTAGCAATGACCTCGTCGAGTGCACAAACTGTAAAAATCTTGACTTCTTATGCTCCACAATTAATACAGCATTTTTCACGTGGGAACAAGTATTTGCAGAGGTTCAGTGAAATCTGAACTCTTCCTACAGCAAGCGAGTGCGCAAACTTCACATTGCATTGTTATGACTATCAGTTCCCATGAGATCTTATTCTTGCCTACTGACCCAAACTAGGCAGGTTTTTGTCTGAAACGAATACATATAGTGTAATAGTCAGGTGGAAAGCCTCGTGTCATTCCATCTGTCTCCTACCACTAAGTATACTCGTTTCTTAATTATCCCTGTATTAAAACTGAGGATGCTACTTGACGTGGACCTTGCTCAGTGGTGACGTAGACTTGCTCAGTGGTGACGTAGACCTTCCTTCTGTAAACACGTGTCTGGTGTGATCTTCGTTCTTAGTTTACAGAGATTATGACGATGGCTTCTCTCCACTACGAGCATCTATATCTTCACCTTAAGAAAGAGTTAATGGAACAAGAGGAGAGATTCAAAGACTGGCAGGTATGTCTAAGGATTATTCCTGAAACAACGTCGTCGGAAACAGCCGTGTCAATGATAAAACCAACGATTGGATGCTGGTTGGAACGGAAGGAACGAAGTTAAAGCTAAGGAAGGTCCAGGAGACTCCTGTGGTGACCAGAAATTACTTCTCAATATTGGCAGTTGAGTGTGTGTTGACGACCCTAGACACCACAGCAAAGACCATCTCAAAGACGACCATTCTAATGAAGACCATCCCAACGAAGACTATCGAGAATGTCACGACAAACCCCGCCAGTGAAGGTAAGAACATTGTTTGAGTTGGGGACAGTCAGATTAAGTTTATGGAGAGATAGGATGATGCAGCAGAGGGTGTGTTTTTCTGAGGCTGAGATGGAGGATCTTGTTAGCCATTTTGACAATATTATAAGAGGTAATGAGAGCAATTCTATTATCTGTCTCAAAGCTGGAGGCAACGATGTGTGCAGATGTAGGAGTGAGGACGTGATTAGCAGGTACAGGTCAGTGATAGACATAATTAGGAAGAAGGGAGGAAGCCCTGAGATATGTGGCATTTTGCCCAGGAGACGAGTTGGAAGTGAATGATTGTCCAGGGCAATTGGTGTTAATTACTGGCTGGACAAATACTGTAAGAACATGGCAGTACCATTTATTGACAACTGATACCTTTTCAATGGCAGAAATAACATGTATACCAGGGATGGGGTTCATTTATCTAGGTCTGGGGTGGGGGCACCTGCCAATGCAGTGGAGTTTAGGCACTGTGAGGGTGCATGGATGTTGTGGAGAAGCTCTGAGGTTGAGGAAATGCGAAGGCATGGGCGGACATAGGGTTGTGGATATGAGTGTTGGCCAGAATGCTGGTGCCTGCTACCCAAAATTGGTTTATGGATGGTGTTAGGTCATCGGTAGAAGTGGTCCGTGTGTATGTATGGGTGTATGGGTAGTGATGAGTGTTGGCTGTGGTCGACATAAGAGCCAGGCAAAGAGCCCTAGGAGTTATGGGGTGTCAGGTTGTTGGCTGTGGGGTTGTATGGTGCATGAATGTAAGTTAAGGAGCTGTGAGTTATTGGTCTGGGCGTGGGTGTGGGAGAATAGGAAGGGTGGGTGGAATGGGGGGGACAGTAGCTCTAGTGAAATAAATGATGGGGAAACAGGTGTAGACAAGGACACACACAAAACAGTGGTACAAACTAGCAATACCACGGTAGATAGTAAACAAGGGGATGCCCAGGGAAATAATGAAGATAAATTACCGGAAACAGTTGAAGGCTCCATTGTTAGCAATAGTAACGAAGACAGACATGAGACAGGAACACACCCACCAATGGGGAACACAGTCACTAAAAACCAGGGCAAACGGAAACCAGGCCTATGTGAATATTATGCACTTGGTATCTGCAGGCATGGAAAATCTGGGAAATCAGATGGGACATGTAATTATGATCACCCCAGAAAATGCCGTTCCCATATGAAAACAGGCAAATGCAACCTCCCGTCCTGTAAGTTTTTCCACCCTGAAATGTGCCACACATCAATTCAGGAAAGACAGTGTTATAACTTATATTGCCAGGCATACCACCTAAAGGGTACGAGGCGACACAGAACATCCAGACCATGGCAAAATCAGGGTAGCCACAGCCACTCCGGAGAGAGAGGTTTTTTAGTGCCAGGAAGGAAAAAGCTGGCAGGAAATGACAGAAATTGTACACCAACTGCAATCATTTCTGGAGTGGAATCACAGTCAGTGGCCTCCACTCCATTACAACAGAAAAGAGCCAGGAAAAAGACCCCCATACCACCAATACCACCAATCCAACTACATTCATCTTTGCTAATATACAAGGTCTAAAGCCAGCAACAAACAACAAGGTACCTTACATTAGTGGACTGCTTACAGAGTCAAATGCCATGTTTGCGGCTTTCACAGAGACCCACATAAGAGATCACTTGGACAATGAAATATGGATCCCGGGCTACAACCTATACAGGTGTGACAGAGTGAATAGGCAAAAAGGGGGGGTTGGCCTGTATATCACAGAGTCACTTATATGTTCAGAACTACTAAATGCCTCAAATGATGTAGTTGAAGTACTAGCAATAAAGGTCGAGAATCAAAACCTGGTCATCGTGGTTGTCTACAAGCCCCGGATGCAACGTCCCAACAATTCCAGGAACAGCTTCTGAAAATTGACCACTGTCTGGAAAATCTTCCAGCTCCTGCCCCCAACATCTTGCTACTGGGGGATTTCAACCTCAGGCACCTAAATGGAGGAACATTGCAAACAATGTGGTAGCAGAGATAACACCAGGAGGCAGCTCAGATAAAATTCACACATGCATGAACTTTTAAATCTCTGCACCAAGTTCACCTTAAACCAGCAAATAGTAGAGCCCACAAGATTAGAGAATACGCTGGACCTCATCTTCACCAACAATGATGATCTGATACGAAATGTCATCATATCAAAAACAATATACTCAGATCACAACATAATAGAGGTCCAGACATGCATGCGGGGAGCTCCAGATCAACAAAATGTGATCAGCCATGAGGGAGCTTTCTCCAAATTCAACTTCAATAACAAAACATAAGGTGGGACCAAGTAAACCAAGTCCTAAATGATATAAACTGGGAAGATTGCCTAAGCATCACGGATCCCAACCTATGTCTTGAACAAATTAACTCTGTGGTACTTGAGGTTTGCTCAAGGCAAATTCCCTTAAGGAAAAGGAGGAGAAGATGCAAACTAGAAAGAGAGAGGCGCTCCCTATACAGGCGAAGGCACAGAATAACGGAGCGGCTACAGGAGGCCAATATCTCTGAAATACGTAGGGAGACACTAGTCAGAGAAATAGCAAACATCGAATTAAAACTAAAGGAATCTTATAGGAATCAAGAGACACGGGAAGAACTAAGAGCCATAAATGAAATTGAAAGAAACCCTAAGTATTTCTTTTCCTATGCAAAATCAAAGTCGAGAACAACAACCAGTATTGGGCCCCTACTTAAACCGGATGGGTCCTACACAGATGACAGCAAGGAAATGAGTGAGTTACTTAAATCCCAGTATGACTCAGTCTTTAGCGAGCCACTAACCAGACTGAAAATCGAGAACCTAAATGATTTTTTCATGAGAGTGCCACAGAACTTGACAGACGCATGCCTTTCTGACATCATCACTACGCCAAATGACTTTGAAAAGGCAATAAATGACATGCCCATGCACTCCGCTCCAGGCCCAGACTCATGGAACTCCGTGTTCATCAAGAACTGCAAGAAGCCCCTATCACATGCTTTTAACATCCTATGGAGAGGGAGCATGGACACTGGGATCGTCCCGCAGCTACTAAAAACAACAGACATAGCCCCGCTCCACAAAGGGGCAGTAAAGCAATAGCAAAGAACTACAGACCAATTGCGCTAACGTCCCATATCATAAAAATCTTTGAAAGGGTTCTAAGAAGCAAGATCGCCACCCATCTTGATACCCATCAATTGCACAACCCAGGACAGCATGGGTTTAGAGCAGGCCGCTCCTGTCTGTCCCAACTACTGGACCACTACGACAAGGTCCTGGATGCTCTAGAAGATAAACAGAATGCAGATGTTATATACACAGATTTTGCAAAAGCCTTTGACAAGTGTGACCATGGTGTAATAGCACACAAAATGCGTGATAAAGGAATAACAGGAAAAGTTGGTAGATGGATTTATAATTTCCTAACACATAGAACACAAAGAGTAGTAGTCAACAGAGTAAAGTCTGAGGCAGCTACTGTGAAAAGCTCTGTTCCACAAGGCACAGTACTTGCTCCCATCCTATTCCTCATCCTCATATCAGACATTGACAGGGATATAAGCCACAGTGCTGTGTCTTCCTTTGCAGATGACACCCGAATCTGTATGACAGTGTCCACCGTTGAAGACACTGCAAGACTCCAAGCAGACATAAACCAAATCTTTAAATGGGCTGCAGAAAACAATATGAAGTTCAATGATGAGAAATTTCAATTACTCAGATACGGAAAACGTGAAGAAATTAAAATCTCATCGGAGTACAAAACTAATTCCAACCACACAATAGAGCGAAAAACTAATGTCAAAGACCTGGGAGTGTTCATGTCAGAGGATCTCACCTTCAAGGACCATAACAATGTAGCAATTGCATCTGCTCGAAAAATGACAGGATGGATAATGAGAACCTTCAAAACCAGGGATGCCAAGCCCATGTTGACACTTTACAGATCGCTTGTTCTATCTAGGCTGGAATATTGCTTGCACACTAACTGCACCTTTCAAGGCGGGTGAAATTGCTGACCTTGAAAATGTGCAGAGAACCTTCACGGCACGCATAAGTGCGATAAACCACCTCAACTACTGGGAACGCTTGAAGTTCCTAAACCTGTACTCTCTAGAACGCAGGCGGGAGAGATACATTATTATATACACATGGAAAATTCTCGAGGGCTTAGTACCAAACTTGCACACAAAAATCACTCCCTACGAAAGCAAAAGACTCGGCAGGCGATGTAACATTCCCCAATGAAGAGCAGGGGTGCCACTAGCACGTTGAGGGACAACACAATAAGTGTGAGGGGTCCAAGATTGTTCAACTGCCTCCCAGCATACATCAGGGGGATTACCAACAAGCCCCTGGCTGTCTTCAAGCAGGCACTGGACAGGCACCTCAAGTCGGTACCTGATCAGCCGGGCTGTGGTTCGTACGTTGGACTGCGTGCGGCCAGCAGTAACAGCCTGGTTGATCAGGCTCTGGTCCAACAAGAGGCCTGGTCACGGACCGGGCCGCGGGGGCGTTGACCCCTGGAATTCTCTCCAGGTAGACTCCAGGTAGATGAGTGTAAGTGAAGTGTGGCAGGTTGCTGTGGGTGTAGCTGGTTCGCCTGCGATAGGCACGGTGTTGGGACCGTGGGTGTAGCTAAAGTTGTGACTGTTGCTAGAGTTGTGATTGTTGATAGAGTTGTGATTGTTGCTAGAGTTGTGACTGTAGGTAGAAATACGTGTCTCATTATTGTAGTTGTGAGAAATTGGGGTTGTAGGTGTAGCAGGTTGTAGGTGTCACGTTGCTGTGGGTGTACCAAGCACGACCGTTGTAGGTGCGGGTTTCGTATGGGCATGTCCGTGACAGTGGAAGTTTCTCCGTAGGTGGGAGAGAAAGCTAAAGTGGTGGTTGTCTAGCTCGTGAGAGTGAAAGTGAGGGTGAAAGTGGTTGTTTTTTTAGCCAATGAGAGTGAAAGTGGTTTATGTCTAGCCCGTGAGAGTGTTTTATGGTTGATGTCTAGCCCATGAAAGAGAAAGTGGTTGTTGTCTAGCCCATGAGAGTGAAAGTGGTTGTTGTCTAGCCCGTGAGAGTGAAAGATGTGGTTGTCTAGTAATAGTGAAAGTGGTGGTTGTCTAGCTCGTGAGGGGAAAAGTGGTAGTTGTCTAGCTCGTGAGGGGGAAAGTGGTGGTCGTCTAGCTCGTGAGGGGGAAAGTGGTAGTTGTCTAGCTCGTGAGGGGGGAAAGTGGTGGTCGTCTAGCTCGTGAGGGGGAAAGTGGTGGTTATCTAACTCGTGGGGTGAAAGTGGTGGTTGTCTAGCCCGTGAGGGTGAAAGTGGTGGTTGTCTAGCCTGTGAGGGTGAAAGTGGTGGTTGTCTAGCCCATGAGGGTGAAAGTGGTGGTTGCCTAGTCCGTGAGGGTGAAAGTGGTGGTTGTTTAGCTCGTGAGGGTGAAAGTGGTGGTTGTCTAGTCCGTGAGGGTGAAAGTGTGGGTGAAAGAATGCTTGAATGTAGGTAGCTCATGTAGAGACAGACGCGGCTATAGGGGACTGCAGGCGTGGGTGTGGGTGTGCGGTTATGGAGTTGCTTGGGTGTTAGCTTGGTTATGGGTTGTAGGGGTTGTGGATATGAGGAGGGGTTCTGGAAATGGTGAGGAGTGGAATTGGGATTTGTGGATGAGGGTGTGGGCGTTGTGGGGGCCAGTGGGCGTTGTAAAAGCGCGGATGGGTTGTAGAAATGCTCGGGGTATGGGTTAACGAACATGGTGTTGGGATTGTGGGTGTTGGTTATGATGCAGGTTAAGCCACTGTTGGTGATGATTGTGGGATGCCCAGCCGAGGGCTGTGTGGTTGATACTTGTGTAGTAGCGTATGTAGCGAGAATTGTCTGCGCTTCTACCCTGTGTTGTGTGTGATTGTACCCTGTGTTTGTACCCTGAGTGGTGTGTACTTGTACCCTGTGTTGTATGTGCATGTAACGTGCGTTGTATGTGCTTGTACCCTGTGTTGTATGTGCTTGTACTGATGGTGACGTGTGGTGTATTGTTTTTAAGATATCCACGTTGGCGATGTGTTTGTACCATGTATGGTGTGTTGCTTGTGATATATGATGCGTCTCGGCGATGCAGGGATGACGTGGAGTGCGCATTGTATGTTGTGTGTGTCGGGAGGAGGAGGTGATAGAATATGGTGTTGCTGGTTTTCCATCGTAAGGTGTGTTGTGTGTGTTGCGTGCTCACTTGTGCGACGCCGTGTGCCCTCCCAGTGCTTGTTCGTCCAGTGTGCTCGCTTGTTGCTTATTCGTGGCTTGTTGCTTGCACGTTCCTTTTGCTCATGCACTGCCTATCTTCTATACTGGCGTGTCACCTACGGTGAGGCACGGAGCCTGCCGCGTAAATGCTGGTGCGTGGTGTGTGGAGTCTGTGTTGGCACGCAGCCCATGTCGCGGGTGCATGGTCCGCTACCCATGCTGATGAGTGGCCTGCCGTTTGTGGCGTGTTACTTCTCTTTCTCTTGCTCGTTTCCCGTAATCTGTGGTCCGCCCGAGGTCTGTGTTATGCTCTGTGTCACTTGTGGTGTTTCCAGCTCACCGGCGGTGTGTGAGAATGTTGCTTCCCTCCTGTGGAGGCAACATAATGTGTTCTGTGTCGCCTGCTGTGTTCTGTCTACTTGCGTATGACGTGTGATCACGGGTCACGTGTCATTCTTTGTGTTGTGTGATTTGTACATGGTACATGTGTACATGGTCGCTTGTTGCCCTGTCCCTTAAATTTAGGCCGTACTAGGATGATCTTTAGTGATTTATCCTTCTTCCATCTTTCTCTTGAAATTTCTTGTGGGAAAAATCTCCACCAGTCTACCTCCCTGCACTACTCCTAGAGAACTGTGTACCTAGCTTTGTCTTCAATGCCTTCCACTGGTCCTTCCTTATGTAGGTCTGCTGCATGTGTTCCTTTCGTTTGTGTTTGTCTTGTCTCTCGAGCAGCTCGTCTCTTGATATATTTAGTGCCCTGGTTATTCCTACTTCCTCCGCTTTCTTCTGGTAACCTCTGATCCGGAAGAGGTTCTTTAGTTCCTCCATGGCTGGGCTTAGGTCCTCTTTCCTTCTTACTCTTCTGATGCCTGTTGTCAGAAGTCATGCCGTGTGAGGTTAGGTGAAGGTATTGGTGGCTGTCTGAGTCCATACCGTGTATTTTTGTTTGGAGGTCTCATGCATCGTCCCAGTACAGGAGTACAGGAGTGTATGCAGAAGGCTAATATGCTGTTACGCTATGTTTCACTTGTGATCCTCATGATTCCGTCCGTTGTGTTTGCCTAAGCATGCATATAATCCGCACCCCGCCTATTCCCCTTCGAGATTATGGGATGTTGTATATGTCTCTCGAATAGAAGAGGCCTGGTTTATGTTCTGCCCTCTGGTTTTAAATACCCTTTTGACAAACATTTCTACTACATTCACACTTACACATGTTACTATTGCCGTTTCCTTTTTTTTCCTGTAGGTATTTTCGTTGAAGTAGAGGACTGTGTATCCCTCGTTACTTGTAATATTGTTTTTTATATTCGGTCTGGTTCCGGTGGTGGCTGGATTCCTTGGGCCTTCAGCTCTCAATTACCGAGTGATGGTTTTTGCTGTAATAGTCCGCAACTGTGTCCGCCACCACCTGTAGTATGGAGTAGTATAGCGACTCATAGTCCAGTGACACGACGAGCATCTCTCCTTGTGCTGGCCACAGGTCTCTGTTCCTGTTACACAGCTCCTGTAATAAGTCGCTTCTCTGATCCTCTCTGTTAGGCGTTCCATCAGGAGCATGAGTAGCGCTGTTAGGAGCATGAGTAGCGCTGTTAGGAGCATGAGTAGCGTTGTTAGGAGTATGTCCACCGGTCTCGTTTGGTAAAGAACATACCAATAGGATGTGGAGTGTTTTCCATATTTGTGTTTTCATATATCTGGGTTTGTGGAGTTTTGGTAAGAAATACTTACTTGGTATTTGGTTCAGTGTCTCTTCCTTCTCGGTACAGAAGAGTTCTTGTACTGTTCCTTGTCTCTGTCCACTTCTTGTTTCTCGGAGTATACCTTCTCGTAGGTGATGGGGTTTTCTAGGTTCGCTTCTCAAGCCCTCTGATAGTTTTGTGCTTTTCACACTGTTGTGGCCGAACCCTAATCGACTGCTTTAATTACGACGCTGCTCCTATCCGCGGTGACCTTAGGATTCTATAGTCTCCGCTGCTCGGGTTGCTCACGTACTTTTCTCTCCCATGTGACTTTAGAATTCTTCGTTCTCCTTCCTGGTCCTCGTGCTGTTTCCTACTTTCTTGCTCCTGATTTCTCTCATTTTCCTTGCGCAGCTTCCATGTGACTCCTGGAATTTTATACAGTGGTAACCTTTTTCCCTGTAGTAGGTCTCATATATTTACCTCCTGCTTTTCTTTCTACTTGGATCCTACTCCTCCCCATCTCTTCCCTTCCTCATCTATCTTCCCTTAGTGTTTTCTCAAAGAATACGTTGACTACTATTCTGATTTATTTCATTGTGTCTTCAGTCTTCTGGCTCGTACTGGTTCTGGGTGAGCCGTGGACGAAGGAGGAATCTATTTTTCAGAAGCTTCTCTTTTAATACTTCTCTTTTAATACCTCGCTTTGCTCTAGTTCCGTCACCTTAGTTTGGTCTGCCTTTTCTCCTTCTTCTAGGCTTTACTTCTGCCTCTTTGTCGTTTCCTTCTTTCCCTCATCTTCCGTTTTTTCCTGGCTGTTTCGGTATCTCTAGATTCTCCAGCTCTACCTACTGTCCAAATTCTTCTTTCCCGTTGTTACTGCGTCGTCATTCCTCTTATCTCTTCAGTGTCCCTCTTCTTCCCCGTGGGTCTGGTCTCCATCCGTTGCCGGTCTTTCCTTCGCCTCTGGTCCATATTTAGTACTCGTACTCCCTGCCCCTCCTTCTTTGTCACCCATTTTTGGTTCTTCAGGGTAACTCCCAGTCCCGGCTTCTTCAGGTTTCAGGGAGTGATTGCGTCAGTAATCTTTGATAAGTTTTGTGATGCGTTCTTCTCTTTTGAGTTCTGTGAGGCGTTCCTCTATTCGTTCCGAGGTGTTTATGGTTTCTTCCTATGGTCTTCCTGTTTCTTGCTCCCCTTCCCTTCCCTGATGTATCGTGATCCTATCTCTGCAACTGATTATATTTACTCCTTGTTGGTCTTGGTTCTTGTTCCTCTGTTTTTGTCTCCTATCTGGGATTTATTTGGATTTTGATTTCTTCCAATTCATTCCTTAGTTCCATTATGCTGGTGTGGATGTTTCCCAGGAGTCTCCGTTTCTTCTTTTGATTTTCTGTTTCAGTATTGCTGTCATTTGATTCAGTTTTGCCCCGTTTAACGCTTTGTTCTTTGTTGTGTTTCCTACTCACGTATTCCCGTGGCTTTTGGTCTCGCTTCTCCCCTCGGCTTCCATTTTTTTCGCGTCTCCCATTCTTTATTTATTTCTTCTATCCTCTTATCCCTTTCCGTTCTTTTCTTTCTGCTTCTTTCTCTCTCCTGTATGCGCCGTTCCAGGTTCCAGGAGTGCGGCATTTTCCAGGGCAGTTTCAGCTCCTTGGTTTTCCGTCCTGCATTTTCATTCCACATCTTATCAACTAAGATGCTCTGTCCCTTCCTAAGTCCTCTGTGACGAGAGGTGTAATGGTATATCTTCCTGTCCAGTAACTCCACCGATATTTTTCTTCCTAGGACTACCAAGACAAATATTTAAAAATGCTGGGAGAAGTCCCAGCATTTTTAAATATTTGTCTTGGGCGTCATCCTCCACGCTGTGTACTTCATCAGATAGTTTCTTGAGCTCTTCCTTGAAGTGCAGAAAGTCTGGTAGTGTCTCACATATGTTGCAGTCTTTAATGCGTTCCCCTCTGTGAATCTGGTCGTTCCTCTGTACATTACAGAAAGATTGTATTTCAATGTCTATCACCTCTTGGTTTCCTTTCCTCGCTTTTCATGCTACAGAAGTTTATATTTCTCCGGCATCTCCCCTCTTTCCTCATGGCTGCGTCTCCCACTACTCAGGGATTCCCTGTGAGCCTGAGGAAACCCCATGTTCCAAGTAGTGTATAACCGGATATTAATCAGTTCTGTTCCTCTCACTCCTGTTTTCCTGGAGTCCCTTTCCATTGCTTCTCCTCTCCATATTCTCTTACCTCGCATGTCCCCTGGTATGCTTTTCCACTCTTTATCATTGTCTAGGGAGTTCCAGCCCTGTCCTGTTTGTGTTGCTTGTTCCTAGTCCCCCGTGTCCCCATCTTTTGCTTTCGTGTCTTCTCCCCTGGTCTTCTGTTAGGTATCGCTGTTCAACCCATACCACGGGCGGGGATAGAACCCGCGATCAGCGAGTCATGATATCGTTGTTCTTTTCCTCCTCGCTGCTTGCTTCCATCATCCTGGGTTTCTGTTAGGTCTCCTGGTTATTCCGTTCCTCCTCCGCTGTTTGCTTCGATCACTCTGGTGCTTTAGTTCGTAGTGATTCCCGAGTATTCTGTAAATGTCCAGTCTTATGTGGAGTCATTCCGCGTGCTGCTTCCAGGCCTGGGACTTTGCCCTCTTTTTCTAGCAATTCCTAGTCTTCAGTTACTATTCCTTCCATCCTGGTGTTTCCCATGTTTAGACTCAGCCTTCGTATACTTCCTGTTTTTCCTTGTTCTTTTTCTTTGTTTCCTTGTCTGCTTTAATCTATCTTCACTTTTCGTGCTGCTGGTATTATGTGATGTTTGGCTCCGAATGTTGCCACACTAGGAATTGTTCACTCTCTTTATTAACTTAATGTCGACTGGGTATCCAGGTGGGTGCCCCATTGATTGTTATTGTTGTTGTACTGATTCTTGGATGTACTGGTTATTGTACAGGTTCTTAGTTGTATTGGTTACTGTGCTGGTTCTTAGTTCTGGTTATTGTACTAGTTCTTATTTGTAATTGTTACTGGAATAGGTATTAGATTTACTGGTTATTGTGATACTTATTAGCTTAATTACACTGGTTATTGGGCTGACTATTCATGTACTGATTAATAGTTGTACTGGTTATTGTGCTGGTTATCGGTGAATTTTCACCGTAGAGTGATTGCACTGTTTACTGTACTGGTTAATTGTACTGGTTATAATACTGAGTTGGCATTGGTTATTGTACTGGTTATCAGTGTAATTGCACTGGTTATTGTACTGGTTTACGTCACTGCAAGGGTTATTGACTTTGCTCTGGTTATCTCACTTGTGATCAAACTGATTGATCGTTTTGTCATGCTGGTTCTAAGTTGAACTGGTTATTAGCGTAATTGCATTAGTTATTGACATAACTGTACTTGTTATCCCACTGGTCATCACACTGCTAGTTATTTTACTGGTTATTCACGTAACTGCATTGCTTATTATCCTGAGCGTACTGGTTATCACACAGGTTGTCACATTGATACACTGATTGTCAGTTATCACTGTCAATATTTGTGTTGTCATAATTATACTTATTATAACGTAGCTGCATTAGTTATCACACGCGTAAAATTACTGCGTGTTAGTACTGCCATAATGGTTGCTAGTTGTCCTGATTACTTAATCCCCTGGTTGTTAGTTATCTCCCAGATTATCACTCCGATGTAGGTGTTATCCTCGTAGTTATACTTGCACTGGGTGTTACGGTGAACCTGAGTTAGAGTATTTACCAAAGGTAAATACTCTAGTTATTACACTTGATATTGAGTACCTTAGTTATTACTTTGGTTACTATTACTGCTGTTCTGTTTAGAGCACTGTTTATTAATATTGTTGCCCTGGTAATTGCGCTTATTGTTAGTGTTATCCTCTTGTTTAATCACGTTGCTGTGCTGGTTATTACTCGCATTATTATTGATGTCGTCGCATTGGTTACTCATGTTGCTGCACTCATTATTAATCTGATTGCTTATGCTGCCATTCTGGTTAGTGCGGCCGCCCTGGTCATTCACGTGACTGCACTTGCAATTATACTGATGGCTGGTGTCGTCGCAGTAGTTATTGACGCCCTGGTCATTGCACTGGTTAGTTTACTGATAGTACTGTCATACTAGTTGCTGACCTCTCTGGTGCTATTGTTATTGCAGTTGTTTATGGTCACACTCGTTATTACACTGGTTGGTCGTATTGGTTATGACTTTCATACTCGTTATTTGTGGTATTGGTTATTTCGTTGATTATTCGTACTGGTTAATAGATTAATATTGTTGACGTAGCAGTTATTGGTTGTACTGGTAATTACACTAAACGGTCATCACCTTGACTGGTCGCACTGGTTATTATCCCGATTGTTATTGATCTTATTGTTGTTGTTCTCGTTATTAGCCGTGCTAGTTGTTACACTGGTTATTGCACTGATTGTTAATGTTATCGTACTAGTTATTTGCCGCACTGGTTATTACGCTGATTGGTCATTATGCTCAGTGGTCATTGAACCAGTTATCTGGCGCTGTTGCATTGCTAGTGCACTCACTCTTTACTTCCCTTAGTGTTCCTACTAGCTGCTATACCCAGTGTTATAGATTCAGTTTGTGCAACATTATTGTCCTGATTATTACTGTTTATTACACAATATTATACTGGTCTCTTTTATTCGTAACTTTATGACAATAATAATAATAATCTTTATTTCTGTAAAGTACATGATACAATTGATAGAGGATTAGTTGACGTTTATGACATACTTATAGATAGAAAATCCCTGGTTATGCAGAATGTTTCAATCAACCTGAAAATTATCTTATAATTACCGGATGACTTATTAAGTTAGCTTACTAGAATACCAGTCTGAAAGCTTTCACATTAACTTTATCACTCTGATTGATGATAGTCACTTTTTGTTTGGTAAAAGAATTTGCTCTAACGATTGTAGTGATAATTACACATTGACCAGAAATTAAATACAAATGCTAATCTAAATTTCAGCATTACTGAACAGGACGTACAGGATGTTTCAAAGCGATGGACCCAATTTCAAAGCAGTTTGCTTTGAAATTGGTTCCATCTCTTTGAAACACCCTGTATAATCATTTGAAGGCCAATAGAATGTATTGGCACTATACTGTGTACTGGAGCTATACTGTCTACTGGCAATACACTGTGTACTTGCACGACACTGAGTGCTGGCACTACACTGTACTAGCACTATACTGTGTACTGGCACTACACTGCGTACTGGCACTTTACATTGTACTGGCGTTACACTGTGTAGTATAACTACAAACTGTACTGAAACTACACTGTAGTTGCACTACACTGTGTACTGCAACAAAACTGTGTACTGGTACAACACTGTACTGACATTACACTGGCACTACACACTGTACTGGCAGTACATTGTGTACTGGCACTACACTGTGTCCTGGCACTACACTGTGTACTGGCACTATACTGTGTACTGATCCTACACTCTGTATTGATACTATACTGTGTACTGATACTACACTGTACTGGTACTACACTGTGTATTTGCACAATACAGTGTATGGGTAATGCACTGTGTACTGGCACTACACTGTGTACTGGTAACACAATGTGTACCGGCACTACACTGTGTTCTGATAACACAATGTGTACCGGCACTACACTGTGTACTGGGAATAAACTGTGCACTGACACTACACTGTACTGGTACTACACTGTGTATTAGCACTCTACAGTGTATTGATAATACACTGTGAAATGACACTACACTGTGTACTGGCACTAAACTGTACTGGTACTACACTGTGTTCTGGCACAGCATTATGCACTGTTAATACACTGTGTATTGGTTCTTCTCTGTGTACTGATACTACACTGTATTGGTACTACACTGTGTATTTGCACAATACAGTGTATTGGTAATACACTGTGTATTGGTAATACACTGTGTATTGGTAATACACTGTGTACTGTCACTACACTGTATACTGGTAATACAATGTGTACCGGCACTACACTGTGTACTGGGAATAAACTGTGTACTGACACTATACTGTACTGGTACTACACTGTGTATTAGCACTCTACAGTGTATTGGTAATACACTGTGTACTGGCACTACACTGTGTACTGGCACTACACTGTGTACTGGGAATAAACTGTATACTGGTACTACACTCTGTACTGGCACTACACTGTGTACTGACACCATACTTTGTATTGGCACTATACTGTGAACTGGCCCTATACTTTGTAAGGGCATTACACTGCGTACTTGCAAAATACTGTGTACTAGCACTATACTGTGTGTAGACAGCCTGTAGTGTCTGCCAGCTGAGTTCATGTTTCGTGCCATGTTCGTGCCATGCTCGTGCTGCCACCTATAGGCCCATAACCCACTTCAGTCTACTCAGACCTGGCTCTCTCTAACTCATTCAGCGGCCTTGACTCAGACAACAGGCACTACTGTGTACTGGCAATATACTGTGTAATGGCACTACACTATCTACTGGCACTATACTGTGTACTGGCATTAAACTGTGTACTGACACTATACTGTGTACTGGCAATACAGTTTTAATGGCACCATACTGTGTGCTGGCACCATACTGTGTACTTGCAATATACTGTGTACTGGCATTATACTGTGTGCTGGCACTACACTGTGTATTGGCACTATACTGTGTAATGGCACTATACTGTGTACTGGCAATATACTGTGTAATGACACTACACTATATACTGGCACTATACTGTGTACTGGCATTAAACTGTGTACTGACACTATACTGTGTAATGGCACTACACTATCTACTGGCACTATACTGTGTACTGGCATTAAACTGTGTACTGACACTATACTGTGTACTGGCAATACACTTTTAATGGCACCATACTGTGTGCTGGCACCATACTGTGTACTTGCAATATACTGTGTACTGGCATTATACTGTGTGCTGGCACTACACTGTGTATTGGTACTACATTGTGTACTGGCACTACGCTGTGTATTCGCACTACACTGTGTAATGGCACTACACTCTGTACTGATATTATACAGTGTACTAGCACTACACTGTGGACTGGCACCATACTGTTTACTGGCACTTCACTGTGTACTGGCACTACACTGTGTTCTGGTACAACACTGTGTACTGTCTGGAGCTGCACTGTATACTGGTACTACACTGTGTACATTCACTACACTATGTTCTGGCACTTTACTGTGGACTGGCAATACACTGTGTACTTGTACTACACTGTGTCCTGGCACTACACTGTGTCCTGGCACTACACTGTGTACTGGCACTACACTTGGTACTGTTACTACACTTTGTACCGATACTACACTGTGTGCTGGAACTACAATATGTACTGGCACTGCTCTGTGTACTGGTAATACACTGTGTATTGGCACTACATTATGTACTGGTACGACACACACTGTGTACGAGCACTATATTGTGTATTGGTAATACACTGTGTACTAGCACTACACTGTGCATTGGTAATACATTGTGTACTGGTACTACACTGTGTACTGGTAATACACTGAGTACTGGAACTACACTGTGTTCTGGTAAAACACTGAATAATGGCACTACACTGTGTGCTGATATTACATTGTGTACTGGCACTACACTTTGTACTGGCACCATACTGTGTATTGGCACTACTCTGTGTACTGGAACTATACTGTGTATTGGCACTACACTGTGTACTGGTATTATACTGTGTACTGGCACTATACACTCTACTGGCGCTACACTGCTTACTTTTACTACGGTGTGTACCATCACTACACTGTGTACTGGTAATTCATTGTGTAACGAT
Organism: Cherax destructor; assembly: GCA_009830355.1. Lineage (NCBI taxonomy): Eukaryota > Metazoa > Arthropoda > Malacostraca > Decapoda > Parastacidae > Cherax > Cherax destructor. The sequence continues at coordinate 63,269 of WNWK01004367.1, read as the reverse complement.
ACTACACTGTGTACTGGTACTACACTGTAATGACACTACTTTTGTACTGGCAATTCACTGTGTACTGGTAATACACTATGTACTGGCATTACACTGTGTACTGGTACTACACTGTGTACTATCACTATACTGTGTATTGACAATACATTATGTGCTGGCACTACACTGTACATTGATAATACACTGTGTACTGGTATTACTCTATGTACTAGCACTATACTATGTATTGTAATACATTGTGTACTGGCACTACACTATGTATTGATAATACACTGTGTACTGGTACTACACTTTGTACTGGCACTACACTATGTACTGGTACTTTACTGTGTTCTAGGACTACACTATGTGTTCTGGCACACTTTGCACTGGCACTACTCTGTTCACTGGCACTATAGTGTGTGCCAGTGTAGTGGCACTACACTGTCACTACACTATGCAATGGCAGTGCACCATTGCCTGATAATACACTGTGTCCTGGCAGTGCACTGTTTACTGGCACTGTGCTGTTTACTGTTACAACAGTGTGTACTGACAATACACTGTATACTGACACTACTGACTGTACTTGCACTACACTGTATACTGCAACTACACTGTGTACTGGTACTACACTGTGTACTGGTATTACACTGTGAACTGGCCCTATTCTGTGTACTGGCATTACTCTGTACTGGCACTACATACTGTACTGGCACTACTCACTGTACTGGCATTACATACTATACTGGCACTACTCACTGTACTGGCACTACACTGTGTACGGACCCTGCACTGTGTACTCTCACTATAATATGTACTGGCACCACACTGTGTACTGGCACTACAATGTGTACTGGCACTACACTGTGTACTGGCACCAAACTGTACTGGCACTACAATGTGTACTGGCACTACACTGTGTACTGGTACTACACTGTAAAGACTGCTTATTTACTCCCAGTCCTATCGTCTCTTTTTTTTCCTTGAGATATGTATCCCTGAGGACCCAGTTAGGGGCCGAGAGCCTGGGGGTTCCTGTGGCTCCTGAAAATCACCTTTGTATGAAGTTGTGGGCTCCTGGGAGTATGCTCTCTGGTTCACCCATCAGGTCTTAGAAAGTAACAGGCACAGAGTTGTACCCGCACTTACAGTATGTTCCCGATATCACAGGGTCCCAGCCTGCCCTGAGCATATCCAGCGTACCTGGAAATACCCGAGGGTGTTGTTTCCACCCCTGACTTGGTGAACATGCTCACTAAGGCTGCTCTAGTACATTCTTGCAGTACTGGTGTGTGTGTCTCTTTTCTCTCTCGCTCATTATACTAACTCGATTGTTTTATTACACTTTGTATATATTGTAGCTGTATTGGTGAAGGGAATATACGGGTACTAAAAAATATCCCTTTGTATTTGTATTTGAATTTATTTTCTTGACGATTGTTTCATGTCATGAAACATCGCGCTTTTCATGTAGTACTTGTGTTCGTAATAGGGGGTGAAACAATTTTAATTTTGCTAAATCGCCTTGCAATTTGCATTGCACTCTCATGCTTATGTTGCTGTTATATTGCGTTACGGCTGCCGTGTATTGAGCGTATTACTACTGACGGGTGCTCGTTAAGTTTAGTGTTGGCTGGGTAATGCCACCTGCACGTGTTGGGCATATACTTCAGTAACGGCATATACTTTGCAATCGTTGGCCAGACCATATCTACAGTGCCGCTGGCCTATTACTGCCTCTATCAGCATTGAATTTCGTCAAACATTAACTGTTTCACAGTAACAAAAAAGGCACAATACCGTGACTGGAACAATACACACACAAACCGCACATATAAAAAGAGAGGAGCTTACGACGACGTTTCGGTCCGACTTGGACCATTTACAAAGTCACACTGGTCCAAGTCGGACCGAAACGTCCTCGTAAGCTCCTCTCTTTTTATATGTGCGGGTTGTGTGTGTATGTTTCACAGTGTTTCGTGAGCTAATTCGTAACAGGGTAAGATTTAATTCATCCAGCATGTCTTCTCTGTCTGGCATTTCTCCTGCTTAGGGAGCTCATGTTAGTCTCCGGTCCCCACTCGGTTTCCTTGTTTGTAGTTAATCATATTCCTGAATGTTTTCCTGATACTCTACCAGTTCCTGAGTTAACCCAAGTCTGGTAGACTTCGTTTAACTCAGGAACCAATCTGCTTCGTTGACAATCAAACTGGCGAAACTCACAATTGAGGATACGAGGTAACAGAGTGCTTTTGGTATGGAAGAATCTGACTGGGAGAAGGAGAGGAGACAATACCGTCGTAATAGTTAGGAATATGTAATGTGCCAAAATTCGATGTCCTTCGGGACCTTGTTTTTATGAGTCGGAGCTTAAACAGTTCTTCGAGTCATTCGAGAATCAGGTGTGAACTCTGCAATGGCCAGTCAAGCATTAGGCAGGACGTTTTTCACACGGGTTTTTATGGTAAAGCTCAGGATTGTTTTTTTTATGTTTTATTTAAAAACATAATAGTACATATAAAAAATAAAAATCGCCCCATCAGGCATAACACGTACAAATACATACATCAGAAATATGATTTGAAACTCATACTGTACAAGGTGCCAGTAAATCAAATTAACAATGCCAGACGTCAAACAACTATCAAAAATAGCTCAAACAAGAAAGAACTTCTTAACAAAGTTTATTTGGCTAATGCCAAAAGCTATTAAACCAAAACACCTGTACACATGACAGACAAAATAACATAAAAGGCCCCCCCAAAAAAAAAATACTTCCCCCACCCCAACCCTCATGATCAAAACCCCAGTACCCTCATGGCACATGGCTCAGCATATATAAAAACTCAAGAAACAAAGAGATCTTGTCAAAGGATACCAAGATACAATGTCCCCGAAACATGAATACAGATCTCAAAAATATACACCCAATTGACCAAGCACCAACATATGCTTGCCACATAAATCTAAAAATAAACCCATGTCCTTGGAACACAAACTCCAAATATTGTACAAATATATATAGCTTACTGATCGTTAAAGCAAAAACACCCACACATACTGGAGTACAGAATACAAAACAATCACTGGCACAACCTCAAAGGTGTTCCTACACACAGAACACCCCCATCAGTAAACTTAAAAATGTTCATGGTATGTTGTCATCCTACCAATTTTATACTATGACCAGTAAGCCAAAATTTAACAAAACTATACATCAGATTACAAACAAAACGCTCAAAATTAAATAAAAACAATAAACAAAGTTTACATGAAATAATGACAAATGCATAACGTAACAAAATACACAAATCAAATGACAGACTTATATAAAAGGCACATACATATAAGTGCCGCCATGGGACATTGGCCAACACATTTACTACGTTACAATAAGCCAATAGATCATGTCAAGGGATCTACTGTATACAATGTCCCTGATAGTAGTAAAACATGTCTCAAAATTTTTAACTCAAAACCCCTACATTACCTGAAAAAAGAAAGCCCATATTTACCTTCTACTTACATGCCATCTACACATCTCACGCACCACACAACCACACCTGCCATAAGGCTCAGGCACACATCAAAAACAAGATAAAAATAAAAAGTAAAGAGTTTCCAAAAGAAAAAAACTATTACAATGACATCAAACTCCCAAAAGTCAGCCCCAGGGGTTGCACTGAGATCTCAGGTTCACCTACCACTCAGAATCTAGAACCACGCTGCATGCACATGTAACGAAACTCCTTTAACCAGAGGTCTAGCTGTTCACTGGCACATCCCCACTCACTCACACAAACGGCGAATTCTAAAAAAAAAACTACCTCCCCCTCCCCTACCTCCCTCTCCGGGAGTCCAGCCTGCTCAAAGCCCCTTACTTTACAAAATTCCCAATACCCTAATAGTCAGATCCCGGAACCCCTCCAAAAAATCCCTCTCCCACTTGTTCCCGAAAATTACTTTATTCATACATTGGTCTTATAAAAAAACCCTGCCAGCACCCATTTTCGTTCCTCCACTCTCCCCTCCCTCATCACCCATGACATATATACAAAATCTACAACCAAATATAACACCACATTCATCACCCGCCTATCTACCCTCCCACCTCTAAACTAAGCTTCCGCAAAACTGATAACCCCCCACCGTAAAATACGCGAAAACCATTCCCGAACAACACCCAGCTGCTTGCAAAAATAAAACACATGATATATTGTCTCCTCCGATCCACACCTACCACAATACGGGTTTTCCGTTATCCGTCTATTGTATAAAACAACCTTAGATGGCAAAATGCTGTGTAAAAATTTAAAAAACACTTCCCGTACTCGCGGCCATATATGTATTTGTCGAAAACTATCCCAAATCTGTCGCCAATCATACATTGGCATAACCTCCACCTTTGCTATGCATTTGCAACACCCCCCACCCTCTCCAGTGTGCCCACTCTTAAGGATCCTGGCTCCCTTACCTACATTAAAACCCTCAAAATAGCCTCACAATCCCTTAGATCCCTACCTCGCCACCACTTCCTAACATCCTCATAAACCACCCCAATCCTACCACCACCCTGACCCCTAACCTCAAAAAACTGCATTTAACATACAGGCTCCTTACCCTTCACTACAGAGAAAATAGTCCAAATCCCCATAATCGGGGGCCAACGTCACCTCATCACGTTTAAGCCACTCACAGCCCGAACCCCATACGAACCTTAGAATCTTACTTTGCAAACTACACACATCACACTGCAACAACGGGTAGACAGCTGCCACATGCCATATCTTGCTGTAGAGCAGTACATTTGCAACCACCGCCCGCAGTGCAGCGTGAGTAACTGTGACCGCAACCCCCCAAGCATACCAGGACACACTCTACTACCCTCTCAGAATTAACCTCTCTCGCTTCCCACATATCCCTCATATAAAAGACTCCACAAATCTTCACCTGCCATACCATAGGCCACTTCCCCCTATATCCACCTACCTCCCCTACACAATTCCCTACTTCCATCAACTTCGACTTTTCCACATTATGCACACTCTAATAATGGCACGTATACCCCTTAACTCCTCCGCCCAACCCATCAACACCGTTGTATCATCCACATACCCTACAATGCTAGGCCCCCCCTCTGTGAGGCCCCACACACTCCAATCGCTCTATAAAAGGGATCCTGTAAACAGGCAAACAGAATCTGCGATAAAGGACACCCTTGCTGTAAACCTTGATTCATACCCACACTTATGCCCACCCTCCCATTAACCTGCACACACGCCTTCGCCCCCTGATATAAAGTCCATGCCCAGTCCACTATTTCTGATCCAAACCCCTGTCAATGCATAATACTCCACAACGCCTCCCTTTCCACACTATCGTGAGCAGCTCTCCAATCTAAGGCTAAAACTCCATTTCATTGCTCAATGAAATCTTGAATTCTGCCATGGCCCTCGAACATTATCCTACCCGGTATACCAAATTGCCCCCCCCCAATTACTCTATCAATTACCCTTTTAATTCTATTACCTAATATTTTTGCCAAGACTTTATAATCCCACACACATCAGTGAGATGGGTCTGTAATCCTGCACCTTACATTTCCCCGTGCCCTTTGGCACTAGCACTACCACAGCAGTGCTCTGCAGCTCCCCATGACACTCCTCGTTTTCATCTCATTAAACAAGGTCACCAAAAAGTCCTTCATCACTCCCCAGTTTTGTACATAAAAGTCAATAGGCAATCCATCTACACCCGGCGACTTTCCCTCCTGCATGCCCGCCAATGCCTCCCATACCTCTAACTCACTAATATTACCATTTAATAATTCTCTATCTCACGTTTCCAACAGACATTGCACACATCCGCCCATGACTCTTAATACCTACCCTTGAATACCTCTACGTTTCATGTGCTCCAGATACCGAGCATCCACATACCTACTCATCCCTTCCGTCGTAACCAGCTCCTGCCCACGAATATAGCCCCTTAACTCTTCCTCCACAGTCAACCCCATCACCTCCGTTGCACGTCTCCTCTGTTTCTTCCCCCTAAGGACATAGGCCGATGGCCGATTCCCCCACAAAAGTTTGTCCAACCCCCCCATCACATAGGCACCATCGAAACGATCATTATGCATCTCCCTTAACTGTTCTTTCACTCCCTCATGTCCTCCACAGGATATCCCACAAAGCCCCCCCCCATAACAATCCCTTAACTGCCCCTCCACGTACCCTATCAAACCATAAGCCAATTGATTTTCCACACGCCCCCCTAAAAAAAGTAAAACTCCTTGATTTCCCCCTTTGCTACTGAGTCCCATAATTGAATGACATCACTCTCTCCATGCCCCTCTTTCCACAACCGGGACCACCAGGCAGCAAACAACTCCCTCTCCTCCTCACTCTTCAATAACCTTACATTCAGCTTCCAAAAACTCTCATAACGTTGAGCCAGAACTCTCCATTCCTCCTCCACCTGTACACCTCTATGATCTGAAAAGAAAACATCCAAAATCCCCACCTTCCTAACCGTCACCACCCTCATTACATAAATCCTATCTAGCCTGGCAGCATATCTCCCTCTCACAAAAGTGTGCATAACCACCCCCTTCCCCTCATCCCCTACATCTGGAAGTTCCACCCCCCTAGCAAATTCCTCAACACCACAGAGCAAAACCCTGCACCCCATGGCTCCACATCTCTTGCTCTTAGGACAGAATTCCAATCACCTGCTACAAACGTGACCTCTGACAGTGACCTCAAATGATATACAAGCACCTCTTTAACAAAAGTATTCTTAATGCATGCATCCCCTTCCGCTGGCCCGTACACGCAAACAAACAACACCTTAACCCCACACAACCCGTCCATCCTTACCACCATTCCCTTTCCCCCCTCCTCTCTATGCTTAACCACAATTGGGTAAACTTCCGAACCAGGATCGCTACACTGCACTTTAGTCTTCATAAATGCGCCGCAAAAACCTCATAACCTTAAATTCACAAAGGACACTCCGGTGGAAAATTAGGCTCTTGCACCTTTGCCACCTCAATCCTGTTATGCCTCAACACATCTGCAAACTAGCCATGTTTCCTTTCAGTCCTTAAACCATTTATATTGATCATTAAACACTTAAAAGGGAAATATGGGGTTTACCTTTCGATCTCTGAACCGGTTTATCTAAAGCACGTCCAGGGCCACCCTTAGCTTGACCCCTAGGCACACTCATTCCTTTAGAACCTCCCGTTCCACGTGCCGGCACTTCTGCCCACGTCTTCTTCCCTGAGTGCAGTCCAGGTGTAAGAACGTCCTCCAAATCAGAAGGAGCCACCACACGCTTGTGGGTCTCCCCCTCCACCTGCATTGCCTCATCCAGACTGCCCTCCCTGTGGATCTCCACCTCCACCATTTGGATTTGCGACCGATTCCCCCCCCCCACCTCAAGCGGAGGCTCAACACGATGGACAGCATCCACCACCTCTGGAGGGAGATCCAAATCGAGGCTCTGTACCTGCGCCTCTACCTGACTGCCTGAAAGGTCTCTCAACACTACATTGATGGATTTCTCCAGCTCTCCATCTTCCGTACTCGAGACATCCTCAGGGTCCGCCTGCAGTGTCTCCACCACCTGCGTATTCAAAGTCATAGTCAGACAGTCCTCTGCCGGTCCCACTGACTCACTAACCTCTACAACACCAGAGGCACACTGCTCACTTCCCACCTCTGTGGGAAGGGTCTCCTCCTCTGAGCTGCAACATGCTCATATGCACCACAAAGGTGACAGGTGCACCTCTTGCCCTTCGGGCAATCTAGCATAGAGTCCCTCAATCCACTTGCCAACTGTCACCATATGCACAGTCCCATATGTCTCAAAGGCAACACATAGATCTTCCTCAACAGCTTCAAATGGAACATTCTTGACTTTTACCCAGGAATAGAAGCATGAGACATCATGCAAGCATACATTCACAGCCGAGTTGACAGCTAGACACACTTCCTGGTACTTGTCCACCAGGCTTTCATACACAGTGGCTGAGCATAGCTTCACAAATATACGTATAGCTCCAATGAGGGCTACTCCATATAAATCCATGTTGTTTGTGTGATATGTATCCCATAGAATTGCAGGAAGTAGTACTGAAGCCGTAGATCCATAAACCGTGCCATGAAGAAGTTCTATGCATACGGTGTTTATTTGCCTCCTGCCAGCCTGGGCCATGTTTGTGAAAACCAACAGTCGATACCAGACAGAGAAGAGAAGCACAGCTTGAGTCCACTCACTACCAAGACTGAGCGACGAATGCTCGGGAATTTACTTCTAATCTGGGTGATGAAGGTCCTCTTGTGAAGGCTACCATCCATAGTGTATTTCAGTGTATCCTTGCCAAATGCAGATGAAAATTTAAGTTGAGCATGTGTCAACCTGTGAATTCTTTTGTAGGTTTTGTTAAACTCCTAAGACCATTTTCAATTGGTACAAGGCAGCCAACGTCTCAAATTTCAGGGTGTGAGAGAAAAGTTCATTTGATAGGAGTAATGAATGTATGAATGTATGGTGGTTGTAGTTTGGTGGGTAGTATGTTTGTTCAGTTAGGGTGGGTGCATAGTTCCCACTACATCTTCCCCACCCCATCCCCGCCTTCTGCACCAGGACGGAGGTGACGAGTGCCTCTCCGACCTGTGGTTAGTCACTTGACTTGCGGTTCCCATCAAATCTGTAAGTATTCGTTCCGCTCCTGTCTAATTTATAATGTTTTGGGGATTAAGTTGGTCTTATATAGGTTTTAGACTTAAATTTATTCCTACCATGTTTTGAATTTAAGTAGTTATGTCATATTTTAATCCTCACCATTTCTTTTAAAGGCTGTATGCCTATCGTGTGAGTGATTTATCGAGTGGTGTGTGTCTGTAGGTTTTCTTCATTCTAGCCTTGATTGTCGGCTAGGGTCATCCGGCGCATGTGAGATAAGATAAGGGGAGCATTTATCTTCCCAAGATAGAGACGTCACCTTAACACCTGTACCTACATGAGTCCCCCTTCCACACGTAGCCGACCACCCAGTCAGCTACACACAATACAAGCAGCCTTCTCACAGTTATAACAGCACCAGCGTTCATGGTGGTTCTTTATTGGCGTCTTAACTGCTTCAAAAGTGTTGTGGTGCTCAGAGGATCACAGTTAACCTTTCATCATAAGAATCTACTCTTATTGGGGACACTGTCTCCATCAACAGTCACGACCATCAGTGATCCTCCCCCCCCATCATCAACCACGACTTGGCGTTCCCAACCACTCTTCAGAGCTACGTGCCTATGACACCGGCATTGCACCAGTTTACACTGTCATCGTGTACATATTAGCTTTGAATCAATAATTTATATATTTTATTTTTGCTTAAAGTAGGCTTAATTTCATGTTTGAGTGTTTTATATTCTTTACTGTTTTTAACGATTAAAAAAAAATTATCTTATGTTATTATTGAATTTTTTATCTTTTTATTTCTATAAGGATCTAACAGGGCTGAATGAACCTTCACACATTCACATATACAAGAAATAGCACTGAACCCAGGACTGACCCAAAGGAAATCTTTGCCTTTGTAATTCCAGGAGGCCAAGACCAGAAATCTGCAACCCCATAAGGCATGTGCAACACGCCGGCCACGTTCCAGTAAATGATCCATTTGGCAACAAAAGAGCAAATAAGTTTATTTACTTTTGAATTTTGCACTTGAGTTGGGATGATCATATTTCAAGACTAGGAGATATTTTTTAGGTTTCGCAATTCAAGTTAATATTTCATCTCAGTATTTCAACCTTTGGGTAATCTTTAGTCACTGTAATAGTTCATGTTGAAGAGAATAGAATATTAAACAGCTAATATTCAGGCTATCCAGAACTGTCCAGCTCTCCAGGATAAAAAATCTTTCCTAATAGTATTTCTGGGATGATAGGGTTTATAAAAAGGTTTTTCATAATTTCTCAGACATTGTATCCCCTTTAGCTAGCCTTTCCAGTAGGACGGCTGTATTTAGGCGATTGGCAAAGTACCAAGAGTCTTTCCAGTAATAAAAACTGTTGTTAGCTGCTTCTGTGTTGTTGTAACCCAATTATTTAAGTTCATTTTCCTGCAGGTGGGTGCCAGTGACCAGAGAGCTAAGAGTTTTACTTCAAGCCTCTGGGTAGAGTTCTTCAGCCTGTAGCAAAAAAGAATCTCTGCTAAATTATAGCCATACTAACCAGCCTACTCAAGAACAGAGGAAGCCGTCGCTCTGGTCTTAGTGGTAGAACACTTCAATATGAATGCGTCATTGTTTTTGCACGTGGTTCAGATGAACAGTGACCATAATTCCCTGTACAAAACACTCGTTTAATGTGCTGGTATTAAGACTACACTAGACTAGCTAATCAGGAGAGTTGTAAAGGGTTGTAAATGACCACCACCATGAACATTTGTGTAGTCTGCAGAAAGCGTAACAGACGTAGTCATGCCTGGATTGCATGCAGTCTTTGTGGTAAATGGTCTCATGTGTCATGCAGGAACTTTAAACCAGGGACCACTTTTGATATAAAATCAGAGTAATGTTTTTGGGTCTGTCCAAACGAGATACATCTGTATGAGAAAATTACATCTAAATTAAAAGACAAGAACACCTATAAAATAACCTTCTAGCAAGACATGCCAGCCTGGTATGACAGCTGGGAAAATAAAATGGGTGGGATGTATGGGGCTGTCTTGGAAGACAGTGCGCCAGAGGGTGCTGGTGTTGTCCTGGAGGACAACGCACGAAATGGAGATAGTGACCCTGGTGATGAAACAGGTAAAGATAATGTTATTCAAGCTACATAGGTACAAAGTAGTGATACTCCTGGAGATGGAACAAAAGGGGATGATGCCTCAGAGAATAGTGTAGACTCATAACCAGTATAAACTGGTGGAAGCACTGATGTCCATACAGGGAAGGTAAGTAGTGGGAAACAAAAAAAATGCACCAGCAGGAAATGCAACCACAAAAAATCCTAGGAAACAAAATTCCAATCTCTTGGGTATCTGCAGGCATGGTATATCAGGAAAAACAGGTGGGACAAAAAAATGTCACACCCACATGACAACAGGAGGGTGCAACTCCCCATCCTGTGACTTATTCCACCCCGAAAAGTGTCACTCATCAGTCCATGAAAGAAAATGCTACAATGTGTACTGCCAGGCACATCATCTAAAAGTGACAAGAGGACACAGGCCAGCTGGACTATGGGAAACAAAAGAGGGGAGTTATAACTTCTCCAAAGAAAGAGGTTTTTTTAATTCCAGGAAGGAAAAAAGACTGGCAATAAATGACAGAAGTCCTACACTAACTGAAAACACTTCTGGAACAGAAGTACAGTCATTGGCCTCCACTCCGGTACAACATATATTAAAGGAATCAAATAAAAAAAAATCCATCAACATAATGACATTTATCTTTGCAAACATACAGGGTCTAAAGCCATCAACAAACAACAAAATTCCTTATATTACGGGACTGCTCACAAAGTCGTATGCAATGTTTGCAGTTTTCATAGAGACCCACATAAAGGACCATTTTAACAACGAAATACGGATCCCAGGCTATAACCAATTCAGATGCGATATACTAAACAGGCAACAAAGGGAAAGTTGGCCTATATGTCACGTCACTCATTTGCTCAGAACTACTAAACACCTCAAATGATGTAGTTGAAGTTTTGGCAGTAAAGATTGAAAACCAAAATCTTGTCATTGTGGTTGTATACAAACCTCCAGATGCAACTTCCTAGCAATCCCAGGAACAGATTTTGAAAACTGACCACTGTCTGGAAAAAATCCCAACTCCTGCCCCAAACATCTTGCTTGAGACAGATTTCAACTTGAGACATCTAAAATGGAGAAGTGTATCAAACAATATTCTAGCTGAGATCACCCCCAGGAGGCAGCTCAGATGAAAATTCACACACACACGAACTATTAAATATCTGCACCAAATTGACTTTAAACCAGCAAATATTAGAGCTTACAAGACTAGAAAATACGCTGGACCTCATCCTCAATAACAATGATGATCTGGTACGTAATATAACCGTATCAAAGATCACAACATAATAGAGGTACAGACATGTATTCACAAGGCTCCTGACCAGCAAAATGTGATCAGTCATGAGGGTGTCTTCGCAAAATTCAATTTCAATAAGAAAAACATACAATGGGAACAAGTTAACCACGTCCTAAATGAAACTAGCTGGGAAGATATCCTAAACAACACGGATCCGAACCTTTTCCTAAGAAGAACTCTGTGGCACTTGGTCTGCTCAAGGCACATTCCGTTAAGAAAAAGAAAGAGAAGATATAAATTAAAAATAAAGAGACACTCCCAATGCATACGAAGATGAAGAATCACAGATATGCTGAGAGGGGCCAATATATCTGAAATAAGAAGGGAGGCACTGGTCAGAGAAATAACAAATATCGAACTTAAGCTTAAGGAATCTTATAGGAGACAAGAATCTCAGGGAGAAGTAAGTCATAAAATAAATTGAAAAAACAAAAACAAAATACTTTTTCTCTTATGCCAAAATCTAAGGGTAAAACAACATCCAAGATTGGACCCCTGCTTAGGCGAGATGGAACATACACAGATGAGAGCAAAGAAATGAGTGAGATGATTCACGAAATCGTAATGACACGATTGCAAACAAACCATACCACGGGTGGGGTTCGAACCTGCGGTCAGAGAGTCTCAAAACTCCAGACCGTCGCATAAGCCACTGGGCCAGCTAGCTTCAATAAGATTCATCCAACTAGATATATTTCTACACCATAGGAAGGTTAGCATAGGCACCACTGTGTCCACAAATGCAAGTTTTTACAGACGAATGAGTGAGATACTAATGTCCCAATACGACTCAGTGTTCAGCGAGCCGTTCCCCAGACTAAGGGTCGACAATCTAAATGAATTCTTTATGACAGAGACCAAAAATCTGGTCATCTCAAAAAAATCTGATATTATCCTAACACCACAAGACTTTGAAAATGCAATAAATGACATGCCCATTCACTCTGCCCCAGGTCCAGACTCATGGAACTCTGTGTTCATTAAGAACTGCAAGAAGCCCCTGTCTCATGCCTTCAGCATTCTATGGAGAGTGAGCATGGACACAGGGGTCATCCCACACTCTCTAAAAAAACAGACATAACCGCACTTTACAAAGGTGGTAGTAAAGCAATTGCAAAGAACTACAGACCGATAGCATTAACATCCCATATCACAAAAATCTTTCAAAGGGTTCTAAGAAGCAAGATCGCCAACCACCTAGATACCCATCAATTACACGACCCAGGGCAACACGGGTTTAGAGCAGGTCGCTCCTGCCTGTCCCAACTACTGGACCACTATGACAATGTTCTGAATGCTATAGAAGTTAAACAAAATGCAGATGTTGTATACACAGACTTTGCGAAAGCCTTTGACAAGTGCGACCCCGGTGTAATAGCGCACAAAATGCGTGATAAAGGAATAACAGGAAAAGTTGGTAGAAGGATCTACAACTTCCTAACAAATATAACACAAAGGATAATGGTAAACAGAGTAAAGTTTGTGGCAGCTACTGTGAAAATCTCTGTTCCACAAGGCACAGTACTTGCTCCCATCCTATTCCTCATCCTCATATCTGACATAGACAGAGATGTAAACCATAGCTCCGTGTCTTCCTTTGCTTTTGAAACCCGAATTGCCAAGACAGTGATCTCCATCGAAGACACCGTAAGACTCCAAGCGGACATCAACCAAATCTTCCAATGGGCCACTCAAAACAATAATTAGTTTAATAAAGAGAAATATCAACTACTCATGTATGGAAAACTTGAGGAAATTAAAACTGTATCAGGGTACACAACAAATTCTACTAGGGCTAGGGACGCCAAGCCCATGATGATACTCAGATCGTTTGTTCTCTCTAGGTTTTAATACTTCTGTACACTAACTGCCCCCTTCAAGGCAGGCGAAATTGCTGACCTGGAGAGTGTACAAAGAACTTTATTGGGAACGGTTGAAGTTCCTTGATTGGTATTCCCTGAAGCCCAGGCGAGAAAGATACATGATTATATACACTTTGAAAATCCTAGAGGGATTAGTACCAAACTTGCACTCGAAAATCACTCCCTATGAAAGCAAAAGACTCGTCAGACGATGCAACATACCTCAATGAACAGCAGGGGTGCTACTAGAACGATAAAATACAACAAAATAAGTGTCAGGGGCCCACGACTGTTCAACTTCCCCCAGCATACATAAGGGAGATTACCAATAGACCCCTGGCTGTCTTCAAGAAGGCGCTGGATAGTCACCTAAAGTCAGTACCTGACCAGCCGGGCTGTGGTTCGTACGTCGGGATGCGTGCGGCCAACAGTAACAGCCTGGTTGATCAGACCCTGATTCACCATGAGGCCTGGTCATAGACCGGGCCGAGGGGCGATGACCCCCGAAACCTTCTCCAGGTATGTATATATCCGCGGGATGGCTGGAAACAATGAGGTGGTGTGATGGTGACCATGTGGGTGGCAGTGTTGGTGGCCCAATGTGGCACCACTTCCCACTGCCACCACCTCCCACCACACTACCACCAACCACCACCTCACACCACCACCACCTCCCACCACCACCACCTCCCACTGCCACCACCTCTCACGGCCACTACCTCCCATCGCTACCACTACTACTGCTGCTGCTGCTGCTGAGAAGACTTCTGTCAGTGCGAGTAAATATTTGTTTTCTGACAAATCTTAGTGACACTTATTATAACAATGTTTTATGCACTTTATTCAAAGTATAAAAATATTATTTATATATATATATATATATATATATATATATATATATATATATATATATATATATATATATATATATATATATATATATATATATATAACATCACTGCGACTAGTCGAGGATTCGAACCCAGCCTTGTGGTGAGCGTAAATCACATGACGCTTTAGCCCACAGGACCACACAATCCTACAATAACCAAGCACCAAGCCAAGCTAGGTGTGTTACTGTTGGTACTCGGACAGGAAGGAGCTGCTGACCACAGGGAGGAGTACAAGATCGGCAAGTACAGGTCCATTAGCCAACATTATCAATTTGTCCCAGTTGGATCAGAGACCTTGGGATCATGGGGAAAAAATGCCACGCGTTTCGTAAAAGAACTGGGTTACAGACTCATCGAAATCACCAGGGACCCAAGGGCAGCCACTTTCATGTTCCAGAACCTCACCGTGGCCATCCAGAGGGAAAATACATGTTGCATACTGGGGTCGCGTCCGGCTTCGGAGGAGCTGGAGGAGATTCATAATCTTTGATATATTGTACCAATGTATTCATGTTTGTGTTTCCTGTCAATGTATTCTGTATAATAAAGCTCATGGAGCACGAAGAGTGACCTAGTAGCGGCCAGTGAAGAGGCGGGGCCAGGAGCTGTAACTCGATCAGTGCAACCACAACTACTCACCTAGTGTGTACTCACCTAGTTGTGGTTCCAGGTGTCGAGTTACAGCTCCTGGCCCCGCTTCTTCACTGGCCGCTACTAGGTCACTCTTCCTGCTCCATGAGCTTTATCATACCTCTTCTTAAAGCTATGTATGGCTCCTGCCTCCACTACATAACTTCCTAGACTATTTCACGTCCTGATAACTCTGTGACTGAAAAAAGGCTTCCTAACATCCCTGTGATTCACCTGAGTCTTCAACTGCAACTGTTCTTAGGTTTGCTAGGCGCCCATATGCTGCAGCAGTTTGGTTGATGTGCGCCTCCGGAAACGTGCCGGTGTTATACTCACCCCACGATCTTTTTTCTTGAGTGAGGTTTGTAGTCTCTTGCCCAGTAGACTGTACTCCGTCTGCGGTCTTCTTTGCCCTTCCCCAATCTTCATAACTTTGCATTTGGTGTGTGTGTGTGTGTGTTTGGGAGAGAGTGTGTGTGTGTGTACTCACCTAATTGTGGTTGCAAGGGTCGATTCAGAGTTCCTGATTCCGCCTACGTCATTCTCTCTCTGCTCCATGAGCTTTATCATACCTCTTTTTAAATGTATGTATGGATCCTGCCTCCACTGTTTCACTTTCCAGACCATGCCACTTCCTGGCAACTCTATGACTGAAGAAATACTTCCTAACATCCCTGTGAGTCATCTGAGTCTCGATCTTCCAATTGTGACCCCTTGTTGCTGTGTCACATCTCTGAAACTTCTTGTCTGTCCACCTTGTCAAAACCTACTGCTTGGCGAAACGTCTTGGAATGAAGATTCCTAAGCGTTGCACATACATTTTATTCCTTTTCGTTTTGAACTGATCAATGCGTCATTCCTGGTAGATGGTAAGTCCATCATATCTTTATATTTATTTAGAACAGTATCTAAAATTCCTTTCTATAAGTTCTCCCAAAAATTGTCTTTATTTATCAGACAATTTGCCTCCTGTGAGAATCGAACTCACGACCCCTGGTTTACAAGACCAGTGCTCTGCCCCTGAGCTAAGGAGGCTCGTGTGTGAATGTGTTTGAATGTGTATATGTGTATGTGTGTGTGGGGGGTTGGATATCTTATGACATATATCTGATTCTTCCTCCATTATTTTTTCTTTCTCCTGTGAATAATTTCTCTTACCTAATCTGTGAGATGGGATAGGCTATCATGAAAGATGGCAAAAAAACTTTGAAACTTTCGTAAATGCTGATAAACCTTCGCTGAAAACTTCGTTGCCCTACTGAAGTTTCCCAGAACAGACTGACCTCGTAGGAACCCCATCCTGCATTATAGAATATGACACGGAAACAGCTAGCTTATGATCGCACTGTGCAATTATTATGTACAGTACAGTAACAGCATACTACTAATGTATTCAAGTTTGATAAGAAAAAGTCCTTCAGTCTACAGTTCCATCCATCTCTCTCTCTGCCAGCTTCTCTGTTCGTTCTCCAATATGTCCCTCTGTTGGCTGCCAGGAAGCCTCTTTCCAATTGGGGGAGAAAATTGCATCCTTGTGTCTCGGTTGTCCTGGGTCGTCTTGCTCGAGTTTGTTGAATCACTGTATCGGCAATGTAGTTGAAGATGTATCACATGTATGTTGGTCCCAGGTGGGAGGAGTGAAAGAGGAGGGTGTAGTGGAGTTGCTGGGAAAGGCAAACGTGTAGAGTGCGGTTGAGTGTCAGTGTGGGTAGATGTGAGACTTGTCTCTGTGATAGGTGTGTGACATGTCTTGTGGGTAGGTGTGCGGAGTGTCATTGTGGTGTAGGGGTGCTTGTGTAGGCAAGTGTCTTTGTGGTACATTATGTGTATATGTGGGGGGGGGGATGAGGGGTGTTGGGGTGTCACAAAATGCGACATCTCCAGAGAATACTAGAAGGTCACCTTATTGATCCCACTCTAGTATCTAGCCTGTTTCTGGTTTTGTAACAATTTGTCAGAGAATATACCAGTCCAGTTATCCTTTAAAGTTAAGACGCTTCTAAGTAGAGCTTTGGGATTGCAACTGGATGAATATAAAGTAACTAAATAAAAGTTCAGATCTTTAATACAAAAGGTGTCTAGGTGGTAATAATTATAGTTAATATAGTTAGTATAATTAAGAAAATATACTCTTACACAACTCTTGGAGTATAACTTGGTAACTTATATATCATAGTTATCTTGTACATATAATCATATGCTGCTAAGGTCACAATTAATAATTGTAATGCTGTTAATAAGTACCGTCTGGTATGTTGCTATGATGAGATGTACTCAAGTACAAGAATAATATAAGTATGTGTGTGTGTGTGTGTGTGTGTGTACTCACCTAATTGTAGTTGCGGGGGTCGAGACTCAGCTTCTGGCCCCGCCTCTTCACTGATCGCTACTGGGTCCTCTCTCTCCCTGCTCCATGAGCTTTATCATACCTCGTCTTAAAGCTATGTATGGTTCCTGCCTCCACTACATCAATTGCTAGACTATTACACTTCCTGACTGCTCTATGGCTGAAGAAATACTTCCTAACATCCATTTGACTCATCTGAGTCTTTAACTTCCAATTGTGACCCCTTGTTTCTGTGTCCCATCTCTAGAACATCCTGTCTCTATCCACCTTGTCTTTTCCACGCAGTATTTTTCTGTCGTTATCATGTCTCCCCTAACCCTTCTGTGTGTGTGTGTGCTCAGTAAGACTCGAATAGACTTAGACTTCGAATTTGAATGACAAAAACCAGTCCCTAAATAAGGAAACTTATGGACCATCAAGGCAGTCAAACAGCCTGCTTGAACAATATGACGATTCATTCGCCAAACAGCAATGTTGTTCGAAGTAGCAGCGAGTACGGAACTGTGTCAGGCAAGGAACAAGGAGACGAAGACCCTAACTGGGGGACCATCAGCCATTCCTCCCTGAAGGCAAAAAACCTCCCTTATTGCTGGAACAGTATTCAGCAATGCCACATCCCCGACTATGACAGTGTGTAGATGCCAGAACAATGTAGATCGAGAGTTTAACTCGGGACCTCTGGACACGTCAAATATCCCTAAATCTAAATAATGGTCTGTGAACAGAGTTGCACTGAGTTACGAGATGTTTGTGCCGGATCTCCAACGTCTAAATGACACCAAATGACAGAACAGGGAGACGATGTATTTCCTCCACCAACAGCAGCCAGTGAGAGGTCTAGTTGTTACATCCTACCTATATACATAAGCCAATATAATAAGTAAAATAATAATATAAAGTATGGAATTTTCATTTTAGCTATTAATGAAAATATCAGTAATATAAATTATAATGGAAATGTAATATATAAAAATATATTTATTGCCCCTTATTCATAGGTAGCAGCAGGCTATGTGTGGGGATATGTGTGGGGGTATGTGTCGTGGTCAAGGGGGTTAGTCCTGGTGGTGTTGATATTTATGGGATGGTGTGCACGTATTGGAAGAAGGGTGTTACTATGGCGAAGGGTAAATTGACATCTGATAGTGTGAATGCCATGTCCTTTACGCTGTTCCTTAGTGGCAACTGTCCATCTTCCACTTCGTCCATGCTGTCTTTGGTTGCCCCTGGCTTCTTCATTCATGGGTCAGTGGAGAGTGCCCCTGGAGGTATTCATCGTTTGTATGTAGGGGTGGGCCGGTTCTCCGTCCATCACTTCCTCTCAGCTCTCATGTGAGCACCTGGCAGTTTAGCTTGCTCATAAGTGAGCCGTTCCAATGGACTGCATTCTGACGGGTGCCCCTTCGTCATGTAATGTAGCAAACACCTATGAGCGGGGTCCCATGCTTCTGCTGTTCCTAGACATGGTTGCACGACCAGCTTGGTATTCTCTCGATGGGCTCTGTGGGTTGTTTGGTTATTCGTTAGTTATTCTGTTATCTGATAGCTTTTCTGTTATGCATTTCTTTGCTGGGTACTGGTTGGGGACATGTTTATACCTTCACTATGCGTGTCCTGTGTCAACCTTCCCCTCCGTCGATGCCCACACTTGCATGTCTCGCATTCCTCACTTCTGGTCCGGTGAGGGCTAAGTCGGTCTTCTCTTAATTACCTTTCTCGGCGTTGTCCCCAGCCCTATTGGGATAACAGTTGTGACTGTTCATGGACGAGGCGTCCCATCGATTAGCAGTGTCAGTTTTCTTTCCTGCTCAAGTTCCTACGGTGTTGATCAGCTCAACGTGGCCAACCCTCAGAGCTGGGTCCTATGTCTCTACAGGTCGGTGCTATGGTGGATTTTATAAGCTGTTGATTCGTTGCTTAGTTGCATCTCATGTATTCTAAAAATGCTAGACGATATTTAAAAAAAATCTGACAAACTGTAAACTATATTCTGACTTTGTAACTGCTGTTCAGATGTTTATACTTATACTCATGGGAGACATAAATTAAAACACCCCTCTCAGTTTGCTTCAGCATTTGTAGATGACACTAAAATAAGCATGAAAGTCACTTCTGTAAATGACAATGAAAAATTGCAGGAAGTTATAAGCAAGATTTCCCAGTGAGCAGTGGAGAACAATATGACATTCAATGGTGATAACCTTCAGCTGCTTTGGCATGGAAAGAATGAAGAACTCAAAATGGACACTATACAAAGCTCAAGAGGATCATCAAATAGAACGAAAGGAACACGTGACAGGCTTAGTCCAAACTCTCGACAGCAAGGAAAATGACAAGATGCACAATGAGAATTTTCAAAATAAGAGCAATAATGCCAGTGGGAACACTTTTCAAATTGCTTTTGCTTCCTCATTTGGAATATTGCTCAGTGACGGTCCCGTTCAGGGTAAGAGAAATATCATAGTTGGGACACATTTTCTAGAGATCTTTTACAGCTCGTGCAGAGCCACTGAAGCATTTATATTACTGGAAATGCCTTAAAGTCTTAAATATTTACTCACTAGAACAGAGGAGAGAAAGATACATGATAATATGTTCCTGGAAAGTACTGGAGGGCATTTTTTTTTTTTTTTTTTAGTTCGTCCGGGGCTCAAACCCCGGACCCCAGTGGTAAGAGGCGCGACTCTTACCACTGGGGTACACTGTTGTGTACACTGGAGGGCCTTGAACCCAAATCTGCGCACACTCATAACAACATACTGGAGTGAAAGATATAGGAGGAAGTGCAAAATAAACCAAGAAAAAAGCAGTGATGCAGTGGGCTTAATAAGGGAACACTGAATCAACTTAAGTGGCCCCAGACTATCTTACCAGGAGATATTAGAAACACTGCTGGTTCAGCTGGCTACCTGCAGCAACAGCCTGTTTGATCAGGCAAGTAATAAATAAGCCAGCCCAAGGCAGAGCTCTTGGAATAAAAAAAACTCTCAGAATTCATCTGAGGCAGGTATGTAAGAGGTAAGTGCTGAAAACTTAAGAGCCAGAGTATCATTATTTAAGAGCCAGAGTGTCATTATTTAAGAGCCAGAGTATCATTATTTAAGAGCCAGAGTATCATTATTTAAGAGCCAGAGTATCATTATTTAAGAGCAGAGTATCATTATTTGAGAGCCAGTTCATCAGTATCAATGACACATTCCTCATGAATATTAAGGCAAGCATTTAACAGTCTTCTCTGATATTTGTTAAGATATTTATATGAAAGAGTTTATGTTTTCTATTTGCATCAAGCAAATATTGTTTGTTACTTGTCAAATTCAATTAAGTTTTGTAAGTGTCCTTCGAAAGATTAGTATTATTAGAAACTAACTACAGTTTCTTGCAACTGAAGTCTGAGATCGGAATTAGGATCAGACCTACACCGAAGCTCATTAGAAATAATAATAATAATAATAATAATAATAATAATTATTATTATTATAATAACAATAATAATAATAATAATAATAATAATAATTAATTATTATTATTATTATTATTATTATTATTATTATTATTATTATTAGTAGTAGTAGTAGTAGTAGTAGTAGTAGTAGTAGTAGTGTTATTATCATTAAATTTATGATTAAGGTTCTGCAAAGGGGTAACTTTAAGATGCTGCTTGGTTGTTTTCCTAGTTTATTCTTCCTCCTTCAATTCATTTGTGTACGGTAACGTGTACCAAATTCTATGAACAATTGACAGGTTCACATGCCCTAGGACCAAACCTGCTAAAGCCATTCCCAGCATCCTGGAATATCTCGGATAACTTCCGAAATCCTGAGTGAAGGAGCTTGAAACCGTTAGAAAAAGTGTCAAAAACTACGACTTTAAAGAGTGAAATTCTTTATTGCCTTTAATAACCTTTATCCCGTTCAATACATTTGCAATACATGCTTCATGCTAAATTACACACCGCTATCCAAACAATTCCCTCAACAATTACAAACACCCGCATGGGTCGCATGGTATAATCAATAAGTGACGTATATTGCCTCAAAAATACGTGGAGTGTGTTTGAATAGAACAACAATTTTCGCGACCTCCGACGGATTTTCGTATAATAATGACATAAGAGAAGAGATTTTCTGTTGGCCGTCTCTAATATGATTGTAGTCACCTGTCTCAACCCTCAGCTCATTCGTTTTGATGCTCCTCGCCTTACTATCTAACCAAACTCAGGTGTCTGCTGCATTGCATCTGCAGAACATTTCGATTACCATGGCCTTGTTTTCCGTTGATCTGGCACACATATTGCAAGACAACATTACAGCAGTTTACCAATGTCATCAAGAAAGGAATTACTATAACCGGATGCCCAGCAGTTAGTGTGTCGCTTAAATATTTGATGTGATGGTGGCCAAATATTCCCCACACCACTAGGCAAGCAGGTGGAGTGGGACTTTACATGCGCATCAGCTTTGCCTGACACCTATCTCCATTTAAGGAGGAACAAAGGAGTTCCAGCTGCCAGCTGCCTGGATATCCAAAAGTCTAGATAATACAAGGAACTTGCTCATCACTACATGTTTGCTCATATAAAATCTTTCGGAAAATGCACAGCCAAGGTACTAAAGAAGATAGGCAAACACTCTTCATAAAAACTATGAATCCCAGAGCAGCTAGGTTTCTACCAAGTGTCTTGGTGTCGCATTTCTGAAAGGGTGATACCTAGTGTATCGTGCGTACGTGCTCCAGCGCTGACACGTTGGTTGAAATATTTGAAATATAATTGTTGAGAAAACATGTGTAAATTGCAAATGCACAACTTCATCGAATTTCCAATTCATCTTAGAAATCTCATGCACCACAATACATAATAAATTATACATTTTTACACGATGAGATGGTATTAGAAGACACGCAAATAGCCACTAACATTTTTTTTCTTCGGGACCATTTTAACACTTTTGAAGCTGTGGGTCCCTACATTTGATGCTTCGTGGTTGAGGTTTATTGTTTTATAGGAAGGGCTCATTTACCTTTGTGGGGCTTCATATTATAAGTCACACTTCATGTTTTTTTTTTTTTTAGGTTTTATTGTTTTTGCTTGTGTGTGATTTCAAGAATTATGAGAGTTGTTCCTTTTATTATTGCTGGTTTTTATTCTTTATTGAAGGATCTGTCATTTTTGGGTGGCCCTCTTTTTTAAGAGGCTTTGTGCTAAATGTGTGACTTCATCTTGTATGATTTTATTTTCACGTATTTTTGAAGATGTTTCAGTGTCATGCGGTTGTTTCCTTCATAATTGGTGAAACTTCACGAAGTGTAAGTAAGTGTAAGTGAGGCTCAGTTTTGTGGATGAGGCTTCAGGTTGATGTTGATTAGGCGATGAAGCTTTATTTATTCGTCAGTGAGCTTTCCAGCTTTTTGTCTTGGATTCGTGTTACATGGCAGGGTTTTGTGGAAGGCGCTCAATAATGCATTGGCTGAGATTAGTATTTTGTGGGAGGAGCTCTACATTCTACTGTAAAGTGGAGCTTTGCGCATATTAATATGAGCAGAACGCCAATGAGCCGAGGATAGTACGAATTTGTTTACGACTATTGCATCGTGTCATATAAGAAAGCTATATTTATAGGTACATGGACTATATTTTTTTTTTTGAGGGGGGAGTACAAAATATTCTGTCGCATCATATCTCATAGGCAATATATTTAATTTTATGGGTGTGAACTCTCTTTTCTGGGAGCAGAGAGTTTTGAGGGTGTTGAGCGATGTTTTGTGGGAGGAACATTAAGAATTATTTTCTCTCAACTTAAATCTCAGAATTTGGGTCTTACTAACACTCCTCCATAAGTTGGACCCTCACTCTAATCTATGTCAATAAATTGTTCTTATCCTTACCTATAAATTGTTCTAATCCTCGGCAATAAATTTTCCTGTTCACTATTGCCCAGAATTATTTTTTTTAAATTACTAGATAGTTATCAGTGGTATGTTCGTTCATATTAAATATAATATCAAATAAAAAAAATAAAAAAATTAACAAAATAGGGAATGTTCATCCCATGAATGTTCATGTTACCATTAATTGAACACATAATATGTTGTGCCTAAAAACCGAACTCCCTTAAAAAATATACTTTTTCGATTTTTTTTATTAGAGGCTGATAGATATTTCTTTTCACTGACAATACATACACAGACACACAGATACACACACACACACACACACACACACACACACACACACACACACACACACACACACACAGAGTTCAAAAAATAGGACACATCAACAAGGGGACAAAGTTGGAAGTTGAAGACTCAGGTGAATCACAGGGATGTTAGGAAGTATTTCTTCAGTCACAGAGTGGTCGGGAAGTGGAATACTTTGGGACGCGATGCAGTGGAGGCAGGATCCATTCATAGCTTTAAGAAGAGGTATGATAAAGCTCATGGCGCAGGGAGAGTGACCCAGTAGCGACCCTTGCAACTACAACTAGGTGAGTACACACACACGCACACACACACACACATACACATAAACGACAACCAGCACGGATTCATGGAAGGTAAAGCCTGAGTCACAAACCTTCTGGAGTTCTATGACAAAGTAACAGAAATAAGACACGAGAAAGAGGGGTGGGTTCATTGCATTTTCTTGGACTGCAAGAAGGCCTTTGACACAGTTCCTCACAAGAGATTAGTGCAGAAGTTAGAGGATCAGGCGTGTATAACAGGAAGGGCACTGCAATGGATGAGAGAATACCTGACAGGGAGGCAACAACGGGTCATGGTACTTGATGAAGTATCACAGTCGGCGCCTGTGACGAGCGGGGTCCCACAGGGGTCAGTCCTAGAACCAGTGCTATTATTGGTATATGAGAATGACATGACGGAAGGGATAGACTCAGAAGTGTCCCTGTTCGCAGATGATGTGAAGTTAATGAGGAGAATTATATCAGATGATGATCAGGCAGGACTTCAAAGAGACCTGGACAGGCTGGACACCTGGTCCAGTAACTGGCTTCTGGAATTGAACCCCGCCAAATGCAGTCATGAAGATCGGGGAAGGGCAAAGAAGACCGCAGACAGAGTATAGGCTAGGTGGCCAAAGACTGCAAACCTCGCTCAAGGAGAAAGATGTTGGGGTGAGTATAACACCGAGCACGTCTCCGGAAGCACACATCAACCAGATAACTGATGCAGCATATGTTCGCCTGGCAAACCTGAGAATAGCTTTCGATACCTTAATAAGGAATCGTTCAAGACACTGTACACCGTGGACGTCAGGCGCATACTAGAATATGCAGCACCAGTCTGGAACCCACACCTGGTTAAGCACGTCAAGAAACTAGAGAAAGTGCAAAAGGTTTGAGACAAGGTTAGTTCCACAACTCAGGGGTCTGTCCTATGCAGAGAGGTTGAGGGAAATAGGACTAACAACGCTGGAGGAAAGAAGGGTCAGAGGAGACATGATAACGACATACAAAATACTGCGGGGAATCGACAAGGTAGACAGTGACAGGATGTTCCAGAGAAGGAACACAGAAACAAGGGGACACAACTGGAAGCTGAAGACTCAGATGAGTCAAAGGGATGTTAGGAAGCATTTCTTCAGCCACAGAGTAGTCAGGAAGTGGAATAGTCTAGAGAAAGATATAGTGGAGGCAGGAACCATACATAGTTTTAAGACAAGGTATGATAAAGCTCATGGAGCAGGGAGAGCAGAGACCCAGTAGCGGACAGCGAAGAGGCGGGGCCAGGAGCTGAGTCTCGACCCCTGCAACCACAATTAGGTGAGTACACACTTGTATATAGTAGTATTGTTTATACTTGCTGACATTGTACCAGTTGGTACTTAAGAGCCATACAGATATGATATGCGCCTTCAGCACAATAATACTGTATATGAGAAAGTGTAGGAGCTAACATCCTAATTAACATACTAATTAACCTCTTAATTTACATCCTAATTAATATCCTAGTTTGCATTGTTTTATTATTATTATAATAAAAAAAGCGCTAAATCACAAGGGTTATACAACCCTAGTTTGCATTGAATTGATTTACTTTGATACCCTAGACAATTTATTAACTTTGTTAATAAACATATTAATTTTATTTCGATTAGTTAGTACCCTCTCAGTTGAAATCCTTAGATACTTTCGAATATAACTGATAACTGGACCAGAATACTGACTACTTGTTACAAAAACCCAGGAACAGGCTGAATGCTAGAGGGGCAGACCTTTGTAGTATTCACTGGAGATGTCTATTTCTAATAGATATCGCGTTTTTTGAACATATATATATATATATATATATATATATATATATATATATATATATATATATATATATATATATATATATATATATATATATATATATATATATATATATATATATATATATATATATATCGTTAATCAGTCTTCCTTGTTTTATCGACTATATTTCCTTCATGTGAGTATCAACTACAATTCTCTTTTTCTTTTAACATACGACACATGTGGACATAACTATTTTACAAAAAAAGAAATATTTCTTAACTTTTTTCCACACTGCCTCCACCACCGACCAGCCACTCTGCCTCTGCCACCGACCAGCCACTCTGCCTCCACCACCGACCAGCCACTCTGCCTCCACCACCGACCAGCCACTCTGCCTCCACCACCGACCAGCCACTCTGCCTCTGCCACCGACCAGCCACTCTGCCTCCACCACCGACCAGCCACTCTGCCTCCACCACCGACCAGCCACTCTGCCTCCACCACCGACCAGCCACTCCTCCCTGTACTTCTATGTTTATCTTTTTTTCTTATCCCTTCACTGTCTCTTCGCCTATCTCTTTTGTTAAGCCTAACCGTCTCTTTAACTACATAGAGACTGTTATGATGCCTAGACAGAAACTTGTCTTTCTTACCTTACATTAATAACCAGGTGAAGTCTGTCACTTCTTCTCCCTCTACCCGTTCCTCCTTTCCTTTCCCTGCCCCTTGTGTTATCTCTTCTACCATTTTACTCCGTCTTCCTTCCTCTCCTTTGTCTTTCTTTTTTTCCGTCTCTTTTATTTCCCACCTTCATGTCTTCCACTATCCATTCATTCGCATCCCTTTCTATTTTCTATCCTCCCCCTTCCCTCTCTACCCTTACATCCATGACTCTCTTGCTGGTTCTCTGCTCTTCCTTGTCCGACCCTTTACCTTCCCTATCCTTCCCCCATATTCTTAATTATTTCTTTCCCTCCATCTCTCCACTGCATTTCTTTCTCTCCCTCACTTCCACGACACTGAAAAACGAACAGCACAAAAAAAAAAATATCCAAAATATTTGTTAAAATTCGTCAATTTGGAGAAAAATTTATAAGTTACGATAATACATTGAACAGCGTATAAACGAAGAAAAACGGAAAACAGCAGATATATTTCAACACTTTGCATAACCTCGTAGTTCGTATTTACAGCTGAACACGACATCAACGATCCCAAAATTGGTTTTCAGGGCTTGAATCCGATGAACTAAACATTATGGAAATTGTCTTCCTAGTCGCAAATATATAAGAGTAGAATCAATAAAAATCAAGCACACCAGAAAAACTACTTTCTAGAATAAGGAATGTTCTTAATAAATATAATATGTCATATCACCTTTCCACTAATGATAATAGTTCTTGAATTATTAGAAGATATGGCACTAAAGAACTGGAAAATATAAAATGTTATTTATATATTTTTTTTTTATTAACACATCAACCGATTCCCACAAAGGCAGGGTGGCCCGAAAAATAAAAACTTTCATCATCATTCACTCCATCACTGTCTTGCCAGAGGGGTGCTTTACACTACAGTTATAAAACTGCAACATTAACACCTCTCCTTCAGAGTGCAGACACTGTACTTCCCATCTCCAGGACTCAAGTCCGGCCTGCCGGTTTCCCTGAATCCCTTCATAAATGTGACTTTGCTCACACTCCAACAGCACGTCAAGTATTAAAAACCATTTGTCTCTATTCACTCCTATCAAATAAGCTCACACATGCTTGCTAGAAGTCCAAGCCCCTCGCACACAAAACCTCCTTTACCCCCTCCCTCCAACCTTTCCTAGGCAGAAACCTACCCCGCCTTCCCTCTACTACAGATTTATACACTCTCGAAGTCATTCTGTCTCGTTCCATTCTCTCTATATGTCTGAACCACCTCAACAACCCCTCCTCAGCTCTCTGGATAATAGTTTTGGTAATCCCGCACCTCCTCCTAATTTCCAAACTCCGAATTCTCTGCATTATATTCACACCACACATTGACCTCAGACATGACATCTCCACTGCCTCCAGCCTTCTCCTCGTTGCAACATTCATCACCCATGCTTCACACCCATATAAGAGTGTTGGTATAACTATACTCTCATACATTCCCCTCTTTACTTCCATGGACAAAGGTCTTTGTCTCCACAGACTCCGAAGTGCTCCACTCACCCTTTTCCCCTCATCAGTTCTATGATTCACCTCATCCTTCATAGACCCATCTGCTGACATGTTCACTCTCAAATATCTGAACACATTCACCTCCTCCATACTCTCTCCCTCCAATCTGATATCCAATCTTTCGTCACCTAATCTTTTTGTTATCCTCATCACCTTACTCTTTCCTATATTCACTTTCAATTTTCTTCTTTTACACACCCTACCAAATTCATCCACCAACCTCTGCAAGTTCTCTTCAGAATCTCCCAAAAGCACAGTGTCATCAGCAAAAAGCATCTGTGACAACACCCACTTTGTATTTTATTCTTTATCTTTTAACCCCACACCTTTTGCCAAGATTCTCGCATTCACTTCTATCACAACCCCATCTATAAATATATTGAACAACCACAGTGACATCACACATCCTTGTCTAAGGCCCACTTTTACTTGGAAATAGTCCCCCTCCCTCCTACATACTCAAACCTGAGCCTCACTATCCTCATAAAAAACTCTTCACTGCTTTCAGTAATCTACCTCCTATTCCATACACCTGCAACATCTGCCACATTGCTCCCCTATCCACCCTATCATTCGCCTTTTCCAAATCCATAAATGCCACAAAAACCTCTTTCCCCTTATCCAAATACTGTTCACCTATGTTTCACTGTAATCACTTGGTCTACACACCCCCTACCTTTCCTAAAGCCCCCTTCTTCATCTGCTATCCTGCTCTCTGTCTTACTATTAATTCTTTCAATAATAACTACCATACACTTTACCAGGTACACTCAACAGACTTATTCCCCTATAATTGTTGCACTCTCTTTTGTCCCCTTTGCCTTTATACAAAGGAACAATACACGATCTCTGCCAAACCCTAGGTACCTTACCCTCTTCCATACATTTATTAAATAATAGCCCCAACCACTCCAAAACTATATCCCCACCTGCTTTTAACATTTCTACCTTTATCCCATCAATCCCAAATGCCTTACCCCCTTTCATTCTACCCATTGCCTCACGAACGTCCCCTACACCCACAACTGGCTCTTCCACACTCCTACAAGATGTTATTCCTCCTTGCCCTACACACGAAATCACAGCTTCTCTGTCTTCATCAACATTTAACAACTCCTCAAAATATTCCCTCCATCTTCCTGATACCTCTAACTCTCCATTTAATAACTTTCCTCTCCTATTTTTAACTGTCAAATCCATTTGTTTCCTAGGCTTCCTCAACTTATTAATCTCACTCCAAAACTTTTTCTTATTTTTCAACACAATTTGTTGATAACATCTCACCCACTCTCTCATTTGCTCTCTTTTTACATTGATTGACCACTCTATTAACCTCTCTTTTTCTCTCCATATACTCTTCCCTCCTTGCATCACTTCTACTTTGTAAAAACCTCTCATATGCTAACTTCTTTCTCTCCCTTACTACTCTCTTTACATCATCTTTCCACCAATCGCTCTTCTTCCCTCCTGCATCCACTTTCCTGTAACCACAAACTTCTGCTGAACACTCTAACACTACATTTTTAAATCTACACCATACATCTTCGACCCTATTGCCTACACTCTCACTATCCCATCTATCCTCTAATAGTTGTTTATATCTTACCCTAACTGCCTCCTCTTTTAGTTTATAAACCTTCACTTCTCTCTTACTTACTGCTTCTATTTTCCTTGTATCCCATCTACCTTTTACTCCCACTGTAGCTATAACTAAAAAGTGATCTGATATATCTGTGGCCCCTCTATAAACATGTACATCCTGAAGTCTACTCAACAGTCTTTTATCTACCAATACGTAGTCCAACAAACTACTGTCATTACGCCCTACATCATATCTTGTATACTTATTTATCCTCGTTTTCTTAAAACATGTATTACCTATAACTAAACCCCTTTCTATACAAAGTTAAATCAAAGGGCTCCCATTATCATTTACACCTGGCACCCCAAACTTACCTACCACACCCTCTCTACATGTTTCTCCTACTTTAGCATTTAGGTCCCCTACCACAATTAATCTCTCACTTGGTTCAAAAGTTCCTATACATTCGCTTAACATCTCCCAAAATCTATCTCTCTCCTCTACACTCCTCTCTTCTCCAGGTGCATACACGCTTATTATGACACACTTTTCGCATCCGACCCTTATTTTAATCCACATAATCCTTGAATTTACACATTTATATTCCCTCTTCTCCTTCCATAACTGTTCCTTAAAAATTATTGCTACCCCTTCTTTAGCTCTAACTCTCTCAGATACTCCTGACTTAATCCCATTTATTTATCCCACTGAAACTCGCCTACCTCCTTCAGCTTTGTTTCGCTTAGGCCAGGACATCCAACTTATTTTCATTCATAACATCAGCAATCATTTCTTTCTTATCATCCGCACTACATCCACGCACATTCAAACATCCCAGTTTTATAAAGTTTTTCTTCTCTTTTTTAGTAAATGTGTACAGGAGAAGGGGTTACTAGCCCATTGCTCCCGGTATTTTAGTCTCTTCATACGACACGCATGGATTACGAAGGATTCTTTTCCACTTCACCATGGACAATGGAGAAAATAAAAAGAACAAGAGCTATTAAGAAAAAGAAGAAAAACCTAAATGTGTGTATGTATATATATATATGCATGTGCATGCCTGTGTAGTGTGACCTAAAGTGTAACTAGAAGAAACTATATATACCTGTTATCCAGCGTGTTTATGATACAGAAAAAAGACACCAGCAATCCTACCATCATGTAAAACAGTTTCAGGTTTCTGTTTCACAGACACCTGGCAGGACGGTAGTACCTCCCTGGGTGGTTGCTGTCTACCAACCTACTACTAAAGACAAGAATTGTGCCTGTAAGTATCACCCTAATAGCTTAATAGCAATTTAATAAATAAATGGAGTGTACTATATGTGAGAAGAGAGATAATTTTCGGGAAAATAATAACCTAACAACCAAAAACCAACATGAATTCTGCTGCAGGAAACCATCATATATGACCAGCTTACACGATGTAAATAAATGCACATGATATTGGGGTCACAATTCACCTCTTGTTAAATGACTGGATCTCACAGCAAACAGACTGATATTTAATATTGAATATCTGTGTGGGTAGACTTAACTGGAGGTGCTGAAAGCTTCTTCTGTTTTACAAAACAATTTCTCCAATGAATAATCTTTTGTTTAGATTCCGTTCTCGTCGTACATTTATATATTGAGTGTAAACAATAGCCAGGCTTCACCAAGCTTGGTTTATTCTTCCAAGATTCCAGAACAAAAGAAAACAAAGGTACCAGAAAAAAGTGGTAGTGACATAAAGAAAACAAAATAATATTAAAGAGGACTGAAATTAAAATTAATTTCTATGTAATAGGTTAACAAAAGATGTTAAAACTTTGTAAACCATAATATCAACTTTGATACTTACAACTCTGCTACTTACATGAGACTTATACTTACTAGTTCCTGTTAATTATTTGATTTTGCAACTTAAAAGACTCAGGAAGTTGCTAAAGACTCCTACTAACTTGACTGTTTCTTATTAGACTCGGCTATTTTCTAAACTATGCAACTTACTAGAGAGTGATAATTACATGGTTCTGTAACTTATTAGTCTTTACTAATTACTATACACTGATACTTGCTAGAGTCTGCTATTTACTACTATGATACTTATTAGAATTATTTACTAAAATTTGTCCTTTGTAAACACTTCTAACAAGTGTGAATTCTTTTTCTTAATATTCTGCTTAATTTTCTATAGACTTCTGTCACTCCTTATCGTTGATTCATTTCTTATGTAGAAGACAAAAGGAACTAATAAATGGAATGGTTTTCAAAAATATAAAGAGATGTTGCAAAAAAAGTTGAATAGTGTTAAGGGCTAATGATAAAGACGATATCAAACCATACCACGAGCGGGGCTTGAACCCGCGGTCATAGTCGTAAAACTCCAGATCAACGCGATAGCCAGTGGGCCAGCTGGCTACAATAAGATTCATCCAACAAGGTATATTTAATAGGAAGGATAGCACAGGCACCATTGTGACCACAATATCAAAGAGGTGCAGTGCTAGAGTACACTACCAGGTGAGAGTGGCTGCAAAAGGATAATTGTAATAATTGGGGGAATGATGTGAAAAAAAATGCAAGAGCGATAAAGAGGTAGATTAGGTTCAAACAATATTATAATAAAATTTTGCTGGCAAGGCCATGAATTAAGAGACAATAAAGAATAACTAGAGTGATTAAGAGGGACAAAAGAAATTGATTTGAAAGAACAGAGATTAACTATCAACACTTTTGACTCAGAATATAAATAACAATATTAGTGACGACCAAGCAAGGGAAACAAATATACTTTTCAGTAAAAATTAAAAAGTGTTTGATAATGAATAAATACATAAAGGTATAAAAAATGATAATATTTAAAACAATGTTTAATGTAAATGACTGAACGAAGGAGGATATTTCAAACGTAAACCATACCACGGGTGGGGTTCGAACCCGCGGTCAGAGAATCATGTTCAAACGTAAGTGTGGGATGAATTACAGATATTAGAAAGAGGGAAAAGGCATGACGTAACAATTATGTGAGTTGGGAGATAAATGGGACAAAAGAGAGAGAAAAACAGCTGTAAGAGATGGGAAAATATTTAAAAAGTATGAAACAAGAATTCCTATGTAAGCTTGAAAAGAGAACATGTGTGAACTTCAGATATCAGTGATGAAAGTGGTGTGTGTATACAAGTAAAGTGTATTACAGAATTGTCATGGAAAGAGTGCTGGGAAGGAGATACATGGTGGATAAAAGAGAAGAAAGTAATCTCTGAATCACTTGCATGAATTAAAATGCTCTATATGCGATAGCATTAGTGAAATAAGTTGGTAACTGCATCTATCAATTTAAGAAAGTCAATCAGAATGGCGGATCAGGGAGCAATGTGACTTGTGTTGCGAATGAAAGAAGCTAACATTAAAGTGTGAGAAAGCTGTTAAGAGGATTTGGGTGTAGATTAATGCTCGAGATAGAGAATGTAGGAGAAAAGGAGAATATTTACAAGTAAAAGTGTGCTTAACCAGTCATGTACTATGTCACTGGGTTGTAAAATAAGTGATTGCTAAAGGTTTATGAAGATTAAATCCAAAAACGAGTGAGGATGGAAAACATGGTAGGTGAGGTCTAAAGCTCACCTACCTGCCATGGTAGGTGAGGTCTAAAGCTCACCTACCTGCCATGGTAGGTGAGGTCTAAAGCTCACCTACCTGCCATGGTAGGTGAGGTCTAAAGCTCACCTACCTGCCATGGTAGGTGAGGTCTAAAACTCACCTGCCATGGGCACATACCACATCCTTTTCCTGATTTGTTTGAAATCGTATTATTATGATTTCATGAGTTTAGAAAAATTAGTGTGTTCAATTTTGATTGTGCCAAATTAATAAAAAGTGGCAGATGCTGAAGGTTATCAGTGGAAACTTGTAAAACAAAGATGTCCAAAGCGATAATAGAATAAAGCAAAGTAATGAATACATTTAAATATCTAAGGAATAAATGATTGGAAAGAATTTTAAAGAAGTGAATTTATTTAGACGCTTTGGAATAGATGAGTAAACAGTTAGCTCTCTCAAAGATAACACAACTGCTAGAAGAGCTGAGGTAAAGAAAGTGTCAGGAGTGTCAGGGAATAAGAGAAGAGATTGCTGGTGGTTAAAGGCTGCAAAAAAAAAATCGGTGAATAGTGGTACCGACGGTTTTATGTATATGAAACATGGTCTAGAAATATTATGGAAAGGAACATGAGAGGAAAGGCAGGAAAAAATATGTTTTGTTACAGATCTGTGAGTGGAGAAATACTTTTAATAAAATACGGAGGAAAGAAGTAAAAGAATTTGTATTGATGTTAATGGTATCATTCAAATAGCAGTAGAAACAACGAATCAAGCTAATTTCGTCAAGTTGGTATATATGTAGGTTCAAAGAAGGGTTAAAACTGGGGTCTAAAGTAGATTTACGAGGAACAGGAGTGAGCATCCAAAAGGTACTTTGAAATTTGTAAATTCCGCGCCAGTGGAATAAGTTATTGTTTTGATTTGACGAGATTTATGAAAAGCAGTTAGCCAGTGGAGGTGTGATACACGGTGTCTTAACTTTAAAAATCAATAGAAAATGTCATTGGAGTGATATGTTTTTACCTCCATTTTTCTTTGAATATATTATGTTGTAGGCTTGCGTAGCCGATAGTCTGATTTTTCTACTGTTATTGTTAATTTTACATTATTTTTTTTAAAAAGTGGTTTCCTACCAGTGTCGATTGTCTCCCCCCCCTAAATAAAAAATTATTATTCAAAATCACTTCTACCAGAGATGTCTTTCAATATATAACTGTTTTTTGTGGGAATCTCAGCACTGGTAAGAAACAGCTGTTAAAAAAATACTTCTAAATCAAATGTGAAATTAACAATAACAATAGAAAATATAAAAAAAATAGGCTACACTGTTCTGTGACATAATATATTGAATAAATAGAAGAGGTAAAAACATGGAACTTTATGTTCATAGACTAAAAAAAATTGCTTGAATTTACAACGGCATTATCGAAAATGGGAGCGAGGTTACCACAGCAGTGACACTACGGAAGTTTAGGTGAGCACAATATCCACAACTGGAAACACAAGTGGGCTGTTTTGGCTGAGGACAATGACCACCTTTAGCTTGTCGTAATACCTGGACACGGAGTATTACAAGAATAGCAACAATAACATTTGCATTGGGAAGTCTCTATTCTCATAAAGTGATGTTTAAAGAGTCAGGTTGTTTTGATGGTTTGGATGAAATAAAGACAGGGAGAAGAGAAAGACTGAAGGATTTAGAGAAATAAACAGGTAAAGAGAGACAGAGAGAGACTAACTGAAGAAGACGTACGTTTATATGATTTTATCTTTGTAATTAATTCTGACGAAGCAAATAAAATGCAATGTTTATAGTATCCCAACTTTTGTAGTCAATTAGACAAAAAAAATATAGTTTCCAGATTTATTCTACATGCTACCATTGTTATCATTAACTCCCAGGAATTTCATATTTTATAAATGTTCTTTCAGCACTACTGTTGCTTAAATTAATACATTAAGCACTTGTTCACTCTCGTCTGATATAACATGTGCGTATGAAACCTGCTTTGTTTTTTGTTCTGTACACCAATGAGAAAATTTCGAGTTTTATAATCTTTATTCTTAAGTAACTTATCTGAAATCTGAGAGTCGTTTTGGACTCTATAATATGCAGTCTAGAGGAGGAGTCTCTCATTGATGACATTATTTTACACGCTTGAACAATGATGCTTTTGGAAATGATGTTAAACATTACTTCTGCGATGATGACTCGCCCGCGTGTTTGTATGCCCATTCCAATGCAACAATAGGTCCTTTAGTTGAAGCTTTTGTGCCCAGTCTGCCCGTTCATGTGTTCATGGACTCTGGTGCACAAGTAAATATCCGCTCTAGCCTCTTTAAGGATAAGTGACTCCGTCATGTCCTTTTAGAAGTGACTCGCATAACCACCCTTAGTGGAGTGGCTAGTTCTACTCTGCTTGTCTGAGGTTAGACCTCCCTCTCTTTTTTCATCCAGAGTAGAGATTTTTTTTGCTACTCTTCTTGTAGTAGACCAGATGAATTTCCCTGGTGATCTACTGGTGCGAGATCTCCACATTGTGCTTGACCCATATCATCGGCATACCAGAATCGACGAAATGGTCGTGTCATTGGCTATCAGCTTGGATCCGAGAACTCTCATACTGCATCAGAGTATGTGCGTTTTCAGTAACGTATCAAGTGGTCAGGCACTGGTAACACAGTCGTTCCTGTCTGGAAACCAACTAACACAACCTTTTGTATGCAGGATAGTGTGCAGTTGCCTCAAGTGTCAGAGGAACCTCAGACAACATTGGGTACTGAGATTACCCCAGCAATGGCTACTCGTTCAGGTAGTAGCTCCTCCTCAGGGGACGCCTTGTCGGAAAGCGACTACTTGATGTCACAGGCCATATGCAGAAATACGTCCCTGTTAAGGGACCTCTCAATAGTGTGTCCCTCAATAGAGGGACACTCATTAGAGTGTCAGTTGTTTTTCCTCTTGTTCCAAATGGTGACAATGTCCTAGTTGACAGTGATTCTTGTATGAAGGATTTGTCTGTCGATCCATCCTTGCATATTGTACAAGATAGTAAGATCCATCTCTTTCTTGTTAATACCTCTGGTCAGAGAGTCCGCCTCAGAGCGAACACCACCCTCATTGACCTTGTTCACTACCTATATTCTGTTCGGGTAGAGAACAAGTTGTCACCAGAACAGTTGGTCCACCTGATAAAGTTTCGAGCTTCTTTTATATGTGAACAAACTTAGTAGAGCCATTGCCCTACCAGGTGAGATGGGTTTAACGAATTTACTATCCTATTGTATTCCACTTGAATTGATACCAGACCAATTTACGTACCTGTATACAGAAAGCCTCATTTGCAAGTTGCTGTCGCATAAGGGTTAGTAAACTAGATACTTGGCGACGGTTTCATCGTAAATAGCAAATCACCAGATAATTCACCAATGATTCAAGTGCCCAAGAAAGACTGTACTTGGCTCCTGGTGATAGACTTTAGGAAGATGAATCATAAAATGATACCAGATAATTTCTCACTACTTGTTTTCGGTGACTTATTACGCAATATCGGAGATAAAGTCTTTTCGACCCTAGACTTGTTACAAGGGTTTTGGCAAGTCTCGCTTCATGAAGGCAGCCAAGAGCTAACACCCAATTCCACTCCTACAGGTCATTACCATTTCCTCAGAAGGGCCTTTCGTTTAAGTTCCTCACCTATCACACATTTCGAGGTCTCGTAGATAACACACTAATGGTGTACTTAGACGATGTGATTGTTTTTAATAATATGTGAAAACGCATCTTAAAAGACTTGATTTGGTACTTAGGAAGCTAAATGTCAGTTTTTCAGATCAGAGATCAAGTTTCTAGGTCACGTGGTCACTCTTAGAGAGATTACGACTCACCAAAGTAAAGTAATGACTGTTCAGAATTTTCCAACACCACAACTGCAGATGCCGTAGGATCCTTTGTGAGCTTAGCAGGTTTCTATAGATCTTTTATTGCCAATTTTTCTTCTATTGCAGCTCCTCTGAGTTGCTTTAGAAGGATGCTCCTTTTAATTGGACCTTCCGTCAAGAAAGAGCATTTCAAACACTTAAAGAAAAACTAACTTCTGCTCCTGTTTTGACATTCCCAGATTTTTCAAAGCCTTTCTATCAAACAACAGACGCTAGTTCTATTGGCATAAGTGCCGTTCTAGCTCAATTGATCGATAGCATGTACAACCCAGTTGCATTTGCTAGTCATGTCCTCACCAAGGCTAAACGTAATTATACAGAACCTGATTAAGAGCCATAAGCAATACGTATATCCTATTCATGTCTTGACAGATCATTCTCAACTGATTCTTCTATTCCAGAATAGTCATTTTGGAAGATTAGCCACATGGTTCCTGACAATAAAACAGTTCAATCTGTTTTTTGCCCACTTGCCAGGCAAGTCAAATATAGTTTCAGAGGCATTATCTCGTTTCAGTAGTTCAGTAGTAGCTGATACTACGTTCAGTGCAGAGCATGTAGAGAATGAACATAAATAGATCCTATACTGTCTATTGTGATTCGAGTCTTCCTGAAGGAAACTCTCTCTCTCTCTCTGTGAAACCACCAGCTGCTATCAGTGACTGTGTCGTGAGCAAAGATTTATTGCATTGCATAGCCAAACTGAGTACTCATAGCCAAATAGTATACCAGTGAGTAATTACGAAGTCACTAGTGAATGTAGCCCTGCAGCTAGTTCACAATGTGTCAGGTATTGCATACCCTGGTATCGATCGTTCAGTAAAGCAAGCAAGGTTGAAATAATTTTGGCCTCGTTTGTCGACAGATATTTTAGAGTATGGCAAGAAATGCTATGTTTGCATGTAATATAAGGGTAATTTTGGTAGACTAAATCTAATCCAGGTATATCACAATATCAGCGAACCTTGGGCAAGAGTGTCGAAAGATTTGTTGACTAATTTTCAGTATTTTCTTCCAGGATATCAGCATCTGTGTGTGATGGTACATAATTTCACACGATACAGCGAGTTAGTACCACAAACAGATAAAACAACCGAGGCAGTAGCCAAAGTGTTTAAAAAACGCATAATCTGAAGATATACTAACCCAAAGTCCCTCATAACATATAATGAAGGTGAATTCTCAAATTTGTCTTGAAAAGTTATGTACTTTGCACAAGATCATTAATTCAACAATCTTCCCTCGCCATCCTGTCAGTAATGGCTTGGCTGAAAAGTCAGATAAGAAAAAGATCGATGTCTTGTGAGCAGCGATTAATCCCAATAATGCAACGTATGTGAAGTAATGCTCGATGCTCAGTGTGCCATAAATCCAGCTTATAACCTGAAATTAAGCCACATGTGCAACATCTGGGTATCTTTATAGTAGACGTTTCGCCATCCAGTGGCTTTATCAATACAAAATACTTATTCACGCTCAAACCTGCACTCACAATCACAAACACACACTCACAATCACACACATAAGCATACAATATGATAGTTCTTCCATCTAAACTCAGCCAGTAAACCCCTGAGGTCACTCTTCTCTTCAAAATAGGAACATAACTCGAGATCGCCAAACACCTGTTACATTAAATTCCGTTATATTGAACTTTAAAAATAAGCGGAAGTAGTTCGCTTAATCGACCGGTCTCTCCATCTCTGTCTGTCTGTCAGTCTCTGTCTCTGTCTGTCAGTCTCTGTCTCTGTCTGTCAGTCTCTGTCTCTGTCTGTCTGTCTGTCTGTCTGTCTGTCTGTCTCTCTCTCTCTCTCTCTCTCTCTCTCTCTCTCTCTCTCTCTCTCTCTCTCTCTCTCTCTCTCTCTCTTTCTCTCTATTACACAATTTATTTTTTAAAGACTAGGTTAAAGATTCTTAACATTCTACAAATATGGAACAGGACGAAGTCGTAGCCAACTGTGTGCCAGCGATTTTATTTGGTCAGCTAACTTTATTTCCTTGATTTTATGCTGTACGAACATGTTCCAGACGTGAGTCATCCTGGGAATAAATTATCTCAGAGAAAGTCATGTTAATGAGAAGTGTACAGTCAGAGTGTAGTTGCTGTTTGCTGCCCATCTTCTTGTGTATATGCTCTCTTCTGGCTGTCCATGGAGTGGAGCCATGTTCGGTACTTTGACAATATTGCTCTTGTACATAAGAGTAAGTCAATCTACATCCCTTTGGTGTTGAAGACTCTGATAAAATAATATATCTGTTCAGGCTGGGTCAAGGCGAGAGTTGCGTTGTCTTGCTCTGTTCACTTCAGTCAAGAGGTCACAGATGAGACGTGGGCAGGCAATCCAAGAATGTGGAGCATACTCAAGGAGTGAGTGTACTTGTGCCTCATACAGAATCTTGCAATCTCTGCTGTCGAGCAAATGCGAGATACGTCTATGTGCAGCAAGCTTTCTGGATGCTGTTTGCAAGATTTACAATGTGGCTCTTTATAGTCAGTTTGGAGTCAAATTCCTCCACAAGGATATCAACTCCATTCCCGTGTACCGACACTCTCCCATTCATTCTTACCACTGCTCCAGTATTACCATCATGGTGCCTAGTGACCATAATCAGTTGTGTTTTCTAAGGAGCAAATATGACCTGCCATCCTTTTCTCCAGGCTGATATAGCTGGCATTTCATCTGTTGAAATAGTAAATGTCATATTCATGGGATTCTGGGATGAGAGAAAAAGGTCACTGAAGTCGACATCCCATAACAAGAGCCCAAACACACTTCCTTGTGTAAGACTTGCACCAATAGTGTCTTATTGACTCTGTCTTGTTGAACACTACCTTAAACGTAATCACTGAGGACGCATAGTTCATAGGCACAGACTCCTAGTGCATGCAGTTTTGACAATACTCCCTGGTGTTACTACACAGCAGATCTTGCATTCATCCAGTGACTGGTGCCACCTAGTAGAGAGGTCTAACAACAGATCTGCAGCAGATTTATCTTTTCTGAAGTCATATTGACGGTCACAAAGAAGCAAGTGGTAGTCAAAAAATTATTATGTCAAGAATTTTACAAGTAATTGACAAGAGTGACACTGGTCTGTAGTTGCTGATTTTCCCTTTGCTCTTCGTTTTCGGAACATGTTATACAAATGCCTCTTTTCACAGAAAAGGCCAAAAACGCTGTGCTGAGCAGTACCAATAAATATGAGTTAGAAGTAATGCTAGTTGGATTTAATGTCACCACTGACAACTTTGACACAGTTCTTCCAGCTACAGAAAAAGGCCCATTTTTTGGATCAGGAACTTCCACCTTGGCAGCAAAGATTTTGACAAAGAGGTCAACTCTCTCCTGATTGCTAATAGAGTTGGTTCTATCCTACTGATTTAGAGGTGGCAAAATTTCTTCAGGTGAAAAACCCTGTCGGTCCTAGATCAACAACCACCATGTTTTGGAGCCCACTCTTCCTGATGCCAACTTTCTTTTTGTACCAGCCTGCCATTTAGAGATGGCACACTTTTGGACTGCTGTTTGTCAACAGCCTTGCCTGTGCAAGCTACTCTTATAGATAGTGGGATGCCGTTTTATACTTTCTCCAAGACTTGTACTTAGTGGTACGAGCCTCTCGACAACGAAAGCCGAACTAAGGCTGATCTGAAGGATTCATCACATACCCCCGGTGAGAAATGTTTGTGTTGGAGATTAAGGATGTGTTGAGTGAAAATATACTCTTGGTTGTCAACATCCTCTTAGATAAGATAGGACTCTAATTGCAGAGGCAATTGGATGCAGTTTCCACTCACCCTCACCCAGGTTGCGCGTGTAGATTCTTCACCTGGTTCTGTTGGAATTTTCAGTGTCGTAAAGACAGCCTTGCTGTCAGATGACTCAACATAGGCAAGGGGTTGGCAAGTGACTATGCCTTCAGATAGATAGATCACTCACTACTCGGTCGAGGGAGGAGCCAGAGATGTTAATAGGAAAGTCAACGACGTTTCTTTTGTCAAACACTGCATGAGTTTCATCAGAATTCTTCTGTATAAGATGTTTGTTGAGGTCGTCTACAATTATAATATTTTAACATTTATAATGAAGCACTGATGTACATTGCAGATGCTAGTCCAAAGGTTGAAGAACATCATTTCCAGGTGATTGGGGATGACAACTTAAAAAATCTGGGCATGTACACTGTTAGTATAGCACACGACAACACCTTCTTCTTGCCTGTTCCTTCTCATCAATGAGGAGTGCCCAGCAACATTTTCTGGAGTTCTGTCCTCCAAAAATATCTCAACAAGGGCGATCATGTGTAGAGACGTTAAGTGTTCACGGAACCTGCGTCAGCTGAACAACACTGGTAATGAAGCCTCTAATGGTGGCCGACTGGATACTGACAGACTGTCTCCTTATGACTGAGTTCAGGTTGAGTTGATGGTGTGTAATGTGCTCTATCTGTCTCTATATATAATTTTGTCCCTTCTCTCTGTCTATTTCTTCCCCTCTTTCTCTCACCATTCTTGATTTCTCCCTTTCTATTTCCCCCTTTCTGTCTCTCTCCACTCTCTTCCTTCTTTTCCGTCTACCCCTGTCCTTCTCTCATTCTTCCTCATCCCTTCCTCCGTTCGTCCCTCCTTCCCCTCCCTGCTCCTTTCTTTCTCCGTTTCTCTTTTTCTTCCTCTTTCTCCCTCTTTCTCACTCTGCTCCATTCTCTCTTCCTCCCTCCCTCTTCTAATGAAAATATTGAAGGTCTGCCTGCTTGCCTATCTTATATGGAGTGATAGTTGAGGGTGTGTTGTGAGTAAGAGGGAGAGATGGGTGGGAGGGAAAGTAAGGCAGTCATACCTTACGTGTATTATAGAAGTGGGCGACACAATACGCGTAACAGATCCATCCAGGAGACAAGAATGTAAACGCCACTTCTACAATTTTTAACAAGCTGGCTGTCTAACTGGATGGCTGGCTAACTGGCTGGCTGTCTAACTAGCTGGCTGTCTAGCTGACTGGCTAACTGGCTGGCCGTCTAGCTGGCTGGCTGACTGGCTGAGTGGCTGGCTGGCCAACTTACTAAGTTGCTGGCTAACGACTGACTAGA
The DNA here is from genome assembly GCA_009830355.1 of Cherax destructor. Classification (NCBI taxonomy): domain Eukaryota; kingdom Metazoa; phylum Arthropoda; class Malacostraca; order Decapoda; family Parastacidae; genus Cherax; species Cherax destructor. The sequence goes on along the minus strand of WNWK01004367.1, from coordinate 20,751 downwards.
TGGCTGACAAACTTGCTAGCAAACTGATTGACATGCTGGAGGGCTAACTGGATGGCTGGCTGATTGATTGGCTAACTGGTTGGCTTCCTGTCTGACTGATTCGTTAATTGGCTGGGTGGATATCTGGCTGATTAGCTGGCTAATTGGCAGGTTGTCTAAGCGGCTGGACAGCTAACTAGCTGACTAGCTAACAAAATTTTTGCCTAACTGTCTGGCTAATTGACTTGCTGACTGGCGAACTGACTGGGTGGCTGGCTGACTGGCTTCCTGACTATCTGGCGGGATGAATTAACTGGCTGACTGACTAGATGTCTAACTGGCTTGCTGATTTGCTAGATGTCTAACTGGCTGGCTAACTGCCTTACCTGCCTTGTCTGCACTTCTTGTAAACAATTATTTTGCCTGGCAACCTAATTTCCAGGTCGTGGACGAAGCCTGGAGAGTACAAACTTGCAATTAAGCGGCGTTGTTCCATTTTATTGAACTTATGACCGTAATGGGCATACATTCGATATTGCTGATTTGGTCAGCTCATAACTACTTTAATCGTAAATTCCATTAAATGTTCATGTTGAGCCTTTGTCGGGCCACATTTTTGTTTGTTTATTTGATATCCGCTTTATGGAGGACCGTTTAATTGGACGTCTGTTGTATTTCTCAGTGTGGGTGAACAATGTTAGGTGCTATATAGGCCATTCTCATTCTGTTACCGTATGATTACTGGCGAAAGGCTTCTTTGATCGGCCATTTTGCCATCTTTAACCATGAAATAGTATAGCAGTAATTTACCTATTGCATTATAATAGCATCAAGGGAGATATAATTATATCTCCTCTGATGTTTGTGAGAAGTTCTTGATCCAAGCAACTGCTCGTGCTTTGGTGGATAGTGTCCTCAGCTTTCACAGTCAGGGTCCGGGATCAATAATGCTGCTCATGTTACCTAGCAGTAAATAGGTACTTTGTTAGCTCATTGGAGTGGGTAGCATCCTGGGGGACAAAATTAGCCTAAGTTGGCCGAAATGTTTTGCATAACCACAGTCTTTCTATGTAGTATGCAAATGATGTCAATTATTTACGTCATAGTTGTACCACGTACTTGTAGAAATAAAGATTATTGACTTCCACTTGTTGGAACCCAATGTAAATACCTCCCATTTCACAGGCTCTGTATGATCCCTGAGGGTTTAGCGCTTCCTTATGAATAAAATATAACAGTTATGAACTGCATGAATCTTAAATAGCTAATGCATCGTATGAAATAGATGGAGCGTTTAACTAGGTAATGTGGTCAGGTTTAAACATTCAGAGCTGATGTTTCTCTCAGGAGAAACAATCTCTTAATGTTAGGTTGTGTAAGTTATCATATATCGTGTTAGTGTGACTTTGTAAATGGTCCAAGTCGGACCGAAACGTCGTCGTAAGCTCCTCTCCTTTTATATGTGCGGGTTGTGTGTGTATTGTTCCAGTCACGGTATTGTGCCTTTTTTGTTATTTATCATATACCAATTTTGTTAATCAAACAGGTTTTTGAGAAATAATTGTAATGTCTACAACGATTAATATTCTGTTAAATGTCTATAACAATTGTGTGCCCTTAAACATTTGCATGTTAAGTACACTGGACTTACATAAAACTTTCTTAAAAGCTGGTCTATTTTTTGTACAAAATTGGAAAAATTTAAATACTGGCACATTTGATTGGCGCGGATTCTAACTTAATGTGCTAGTGCTTTTTTGGATATTAGTCTCTTTGAAAAGTACCATTACATTTGGACCGTGTTGTTGAAATAAAGAAAGGAGAAACATATCATGGAGACCCATACCCGTGACCGGCCTCCTCCCAGACCCATTCGTGCAGCAACCCGGACAGACCCTGGCGCGCCTTTGGACATCTCTTCCAACTAAGTACATTCTTCTGGTGACGTTCCAATACCGTCTGGCACTGTAGTTCCTATGACTCTTTGGACACTTGTGACCTCCGCGCAGCTTTGACTATGATCCCGGCTTCTCCACATGCAGTGTGTCGATTTTTGGATACTTCACATGACTCGGGACGGCCCACCTCTATCCTGTACAAAGGACCTTTACCTTTATCTGACGACAACTACCTTAGTTTCGTCTTGGGGCGAACTTTTTAAGCAGCGCACTATCTTGTGAGTGAACATACCACCATAGTGATAATGGAGGAATGTGTAAAGATGACATGACAGCCTCTGTGTGTGTGTGTGTAATGCACTGAAAGCAAAAGTATTCATGCACTTGGAAATATCAGGGGTGTATATGTATACATTTTATTCTGTTTCCTGTATTAAGGATCAGCTTTATCCCGTTTAATCTCAGAAATATCTTAAGAATCTTTTAGAGGATCAAAGAAATGTATACTTTCTAGAAGAGGCAAAATAATAGTAAATGCTAGATAGGTTCCCCATCTCATGTTAATCAGACCTAAATTAGTAAGAAATATTATAGGAATGACATCTAGAAAAAAAATGACAGTAAGAATAACATCTGTTAAGAAATACACATGAAGATGTCGGTAAACATAAACTGATTGCAAATAGAAGCTTGTAAGATTTACCTGTCATTTTACATGCTCTTAAAACAGAAAGAAAAGACCAGCAATCGTGCCTGAGTGCCAAAGTTTTATCAGGCTTCCGTTTCACACTCCCTTCTAAGGGGGTGAGAGGAAGCCTTGATGCTGGTGAAAGGTTCTTGATCTGAGGAATTTGTACTGCTGTCTCTCTCAATGGGGTGAACTGTATTACCATCACCCCTCCCTTTCACCAGGTGCTGTATGACTCATACAGGTTTAGCGATTCCCAAAATAAAATATTAATTGGTCATTTTTATTTTCATAAAGCATGCAACACAGGAATAGTTAACATGACTGACATACTTTGTAGAAAGCTCTTGGTTATGCAGGACAATAATAATAATAATAATAATAATAATAATAATAATAATAATAATAATAATAATAATAATAATAATAATAATAATAATAATTTCGCACTTGTATGAAGGATGATAATTTTCTTGTATCTACAGTAAGTGAAGAGAACATTATAATAATGAGGGGGGGGGCGCCTGTGGGGGGAGAGGAAGGTATTTAGACTCAATTCAAGGAATTGGAGCACAGATTAAATCCCTAGATCAAGAGCCCCTCACCAGCGTCAAGGAACATCCCTTGAGGGGAGTGAAGAGAACAATAGCGCATAATTTAAGCGAGGTCTGAAAGGCAAGATGAATATATTATTTTTTTTGCTTTTAGATGTTTGCTAACCATCATCCCAAGATCCTTTACACAGTCTTGCTTATTAGATCCAGTGTTTGGTTGATTTCTGCCAAGATGTTGGCTTCTGGTAAAGCCATGGTGCGACTCATGCACTGGTGCCAGGCTTTAGAGTGGCCAAACTTTAGGAAGTGTTGGCTATGTTGCGGCTGGCAACTAACACACGTAATAATATTTGCCGCAAGGTTTATACACCGAGAGATGTATATAGAGCTTCTGTTTTAGGAATTAATTACAGCCTTAATAACATATGTGCAATCGATAGGCTTTAATAAACCACGGAACGGGTGGGATTTGAATCCATGGCAAGTGAGTCATAAAACTCCAGGCTAATGTGTAAGCCAGCTGGCTACAATAAGATTCACCCAACTAGATATATTTCTGTACACTATAGGGAGGTTAGCATGGGCCACATTGTCCCTCACTCTCCATGGGTTCTAACCCCGCTCGTTCCGTGGTTTGTTTGCAATCGTGTTATTACGATTTTGAGTCATAATAGGCTTTAATATACAGGTTATAAAGACATATCCGGGGTGCGAAAAACGCTTTGCAAAACTTTAAAGACACTAACGAATGCCGCTTTGAAAAATTTGATGCTATACAATGCGCCTTCCAGTTAGACATTACTTAAGAACATAATAGCAAGAACCTTTTTTTAAGAGGCCGAATTGAAGCACGAAGAGTACCAGGCTTTGTAGAGGCGACCTTGATGGAGCTGCAGGAATGTTAATTTATTAATCGGCGAAATTAACCTAACGCGGTTCTTAAATGATGGCCCGCTCAGTGGTGCCATTGGCCTTACAGTGGAGTAGCAAAAAGCAGCCTCTGGCATGCAGTACTATGGGCGGGGGTGTGGTACTTAACACAATGGAGGCGTGGCAACAGCAACTACTTGCCCATTGGTACTGGACTAGATGACGTGCATTTGTAGGCAGATTTTTTTTTAATCAGCTTATGTACACGAACACAATGCAACTACGACCCTAATCATTGAGAGTTTATATGCATGGCAGAAACAGTTTTGTTTAACTTATCTTTATCTTTGTGAGTTTACAAAGTTAAAATGGACAAACAAATGTTTAAAAACCCCAAAAATGCAGGATGGCCTTTACTTAGGTACGTGTATGTATGTAATATGTGTGTGTGTGTGTCGTGCCTAATAGGTAAAACTGGTCAATTAGCAAGAACTCATCTAAAATTAAGTCCTTTCTAAAATTTTCTCTTATACGTTTAAAGATCTATTTTTTTCATTTATGTTAATGTAAAAATTTATAATTTTGTACCTAAAGAACTTTAGGAAACTTACCAAACCTTATTATAACAAGCGCAATTTAATTTAGCCTAATCCAATTAAATATATTTTAGATAAGTTTACAATAATTTAATAAACAAACACAATGAAATATATTTTTTTCATTAGGTTCAGATTGAATTATTTTTGCGAAATTATTGCATACACAAAATTTCGCTTGCCCTATTCGGCAAGAAGTGCGTTGCTATTTAAGCCAAAATAGCAAGTTCTGCCTATTCGGCACGACATATATATATATATATATATATATATATATATATATATATATATATATATATATATATATATATATATATATATATATATATATATATATATATATATATATATATACGTATATATAGTGAGTATATGTGTATAATGACCACATATACAACATTTTTATAGATTTATGTAACGTAACCTAGAGTAACCTGATCTAAATTAACTTCCTAAGGTAAACCAAAAACAATTTGGAAAAAAATAGGAAACGCTTAAAAACTGACATCGACTTCGGGTGTTAATAATAGCTGCCTTTGTTCATATTAAAGATATTGTATAATACCCACTGTTATTGTCATACCTTGTTTACTTGTTGTATGGAGTACTGGGCATCGTGGTAACTCTGTATTGAACTCTTGGTTAAAACAACTATCTTGTGGGAATAAATTATTCTAATAGTATTCGCAGGGTTCAAAAGTACTTGGGAATGAAGGGCAATCGAGTTTGATTCTAGGAAGGGCATGATATTTCCAATACTAAGGATCATGAGCATGAAGGAGAGATGAAAAAAATGACGTCGGTACCTGACCAGCCAGGCTGTGGTTCGTACGTTGGACTGCGTGCGGCCAGCAGTAACAGCCTGGTTGATCAGGCCCTGATCAACCATGAGGCCTGGTCACAGACCGGGCCGCGGGGGCGCTGACCCCCGGAACTCTCTCCAGGTAAACAGTTTCCTCTCACGCTTCTAAGAAATGTCCAGCTAAGCAATTCCTTTCCTTATGCAATGTTTCAAAGTATTTCTTGGACAAAATTCTTTACCCTCCAACCAACTTCTACTACTGACTAACTTCATGACTACATGTTAGGCAGAACATTTCGTTCCATGTGCTGAAGAGTGGCACACGCGTTGCCACACAACAAAATGCAGAACAGGCACATAATTTTTAACTTCTTGACGTGTTTGACAACACACCAAATATGATTCCCATGCACATTTTCCTTAATTCTTGTGGATGTATTGTCCTTCCACATTCGATCGTATAGCACGACTTTTTCGCGTGAAATGAAACCTTCTGGAGCAACTCGAGGTCCAGAATCTCCCATCATTAAAGTTGACACATACTCCCTGCCTGCTGGCAGAGGTGCTCTTTTTGCAATATAGCAAGGCTAACTTATGAGAGCCGTGAGCTGCCTCTATTTGTTTATGTAGCGGAACAGTGGGTACAAGTGTGAGAGGTGATCCCTTCCCCGTAACAATGTAGAAAATGCTGGCTCTTCGGCCACCCGGCGAAATATTGCAGGTCAGCAGCAACCTGTCTGTGGTGCTGCTGACCATAGCAGTCCATCCTGCAGCCACCGTTCCCCTTGCCTCAACTGCAAAGATTCGCACCCAGATTAGTTTCGCAGTTGCCCGATTTTCTTAGTGTAAGGGTGAGCTGTTGTCTTAAAATGTAAGAGGGTTTCTCTTATACCATTGCAGTATTCCTCCTCCGCCTCCAAGGAAGACTGCATGACTTGCAAGGCGGCCCAAGACTTCAGTGGTACCTGTTGTCAGAATTGCTTCGGTGCCCCCCTCACTTCCACAGTCAACTTAGTGTCCAATCTCTTTATGGTCCAGGTCTCTGAGCTTCCAACCTTATTATCTCTTACTGTTCCTATTACTTCACCTTCCCACTCACATATTTCAATGTTTTACCGCCTCTCCAATCTAAATCGACGCCACATATCCCTTCTCCAAAATCTACATCTTAATTTACGTCCAAATCTTCAACCCCTAAGACACATGACTTTCCCAAACGTTCGAGATGCATCTTATACTGTTGTAGAAGTTCATCCACCCCCAAGTACAGTTGGTCCCTCGCCTGTCCCTCCAGAAATTTCTACCTGCCAAGACCCCTCTACCCCTTCTTTGATGTCTTCCGTTGTCTCTCCAGTTTTTACCCAGACTGCAACTTCTGGGGTAGGTTTAAGAATGTAGTGTTAGTGTTTAGCAGAAGTTTGTCTGCCAGAGAGTTCCTGCCGTTAGACTTTTCTTCTAGCAGGGAAGCCTTTTACGCTTCTAGAGTTTGAGTAAACTTTCCGCTTTCCGATCATCGGCAGCTGGGCCTGATGGCATTCATATTCGTATGCATCAGCATTTACATTCGTCAACCCTCGCAGTCCTCTTACGTCTTTTAATATCATTTAGTCTCAAAGGGTTCTTCCCCAGCTGTGGACAACTGCCGTTGTTCTGCCTGTTCGTAAACCAGGAGCTTCGGGCCATGATGCCTCACACTATCGTCCCTTTGCTCTTACCAGTGCCTTTTGCAAGTTAATGGTAAACAGACGTTTGGTGGGGTATTTATTTGTCTGATTTAATCATTGGTTCCATTGCATGATCCTGCCTTTTCAATTATGTGGTTCAGTTTGACTGGGCATGTGATGATATGACCGTCATTCATATTTCATCATAAGTTTTCTCTTAGACGTGGTGGAGCTCATGGTTGGTCAGCGACCTCTCTCTCTCTCTCTCTCTCTCTCTCTCTCTCTCTCTCTCTCTCTCTCTCTCTCTCTCTCTCTCTCTCTCTCTCTCTCTCTCTTCATCCCATTTCCTCTAGATCCAGATCCATGTTTGCATAAAATAAAAAAAAACGTTTCCCATTCACTGTTATAATTTACCGTTAATTCCTCTTATAATCCATAGTTCCCAAATTAGTCTTTCACTATGAATTATTTCAAAAAGTTTTCTAAAAATTTTGGTAAATATTTGCCGATCCATATTTTTTCCTGAACAATTTCAGTAACATTCATAATAACCAAACAAACTGGATTTCCATGAATGTGCAGACCCAAAACCAACTCGTAATCTAGTTAGTATGTTATTCTCTATGTGTTGAATCCACTTTACTGAAATGTTTTTTTCAGTAATTTTACAAAACTTTTAACAATGAAACCGGACTGTAGTTTAAAGGATCTTCACTGTCACCTTTTTTTTTTAAATATTGAGTACTCACCTATATGTACTCACCTATATGTGGTTGCAGGGGTCGATTCATAGCTCCTCGCCCCGCCTCTTCACTTGTCGATACTAATTCACTCACTCCCTGCTCCATAAGCTTTATAATACACTCTCCAGATTATTCCACTTCCTGACAACTCTAAGGCTAAAGAAATACTTCCTAACATCCCTATGACTCATCTGGGTTTTCAGCTTCCAATTGGAGCCCCTTGTTCCTGTATCCCATCTTTGAAACATTCGAGCCCTGTACACCTTGTCAATTCCTCTTAGTATTTTATAAGTTGTTATCATGTCCCCCCTGTCCCTCCTATTTTCTAGTGTCATCAGGTTGAGTTCCCTTAACCTGTCCTCATAAGACATACCTCGCAGTTCCGGGACTAAACGTGTTGCAAATTTTGCACTTTCTCCAATTTCGTGACGTGTTTGACAAGGTGAGGGTTCCATACTGGTGCTGCATACTCCAGTATAGACCTGAGGTACACAGTGTACAATGTCGTGAATGACTCCTTACTCAGCTGTCTAAACGCTAATCTCAGGTTTGCCAATCGCCCATATGGTGCAGCGCCAACTCTGACACTTCATCACGTACCAACACTCGTTGTTTCCTTCTTGTCAGGTATTCCCTGATCCATTGCAATACTTTCCCTATTATTCCTGCCTGCTCCTCTATTTGCACCAGTCTCTAGTGTGGTACTGTGTCAAAAGCCTTCTTACAGTCCAAAAAGATGCAATCTACCCATCCTTCTCTCTCCTGTCTTACTTCTGTTCTCTTATCGTAGAACTCAAGTAGATTTGTGATACAGGATTTCTTTTATCCTCATGATCTTTTCCATGACTTTGCATAATATACAAGTCAGTGACACTGGTCTGTAGTTTAACCCTGCCTGTCTGTCTACTTTCTAAAAAAATGGAACTACATTTGCTGTCTTCCACTCCTCAGGCAATTGTCCAGTTTCGATAGATTTACTGAAGATTGTTGCTAGTGGCACACACAGTTCCTCTGCTCCCTCTCTCAGTATCCAAGGAGATATGTTATCTGGACCCACCGCCTTCGAGGTATCTAGTTTACCTAGCAGTTTCTTCACCTCTACCTTGGTTATGTGTATTGTGTCCAGCACCCGGTGGTGCACCCTACCTCCACGGTTTGCTGGAAGAATTCCTGTCTCTATTGTAAATACTTCTCTTAATCTTGTCTTTAGTTCATCACATACTTCCTGGTCACTCTTTGTGAGCTCCCCTCCTTCTTTCCTCAGCCTGATTACATTGTCCTTTTCTGTTGTTTTTCTCTTAATTAATGTGACTTTATAACAACTTTGGTTCCGATTTGGCTTTTGATGCTATGTCGTTCTCGTATTGCCTCTGGGCCTCTCTCCTAATCCCAGCATATTCGTTTCTGGTCAACTCCTTGTTTTCTTGAGTCATTTGCCTTCTATACCTTTTCCATGCTCTAGCACACTTGGCTTTGGCCTCTTTACACCTCCAGTTAAACCATGGACTCACTCTGGACTTACCATTTTTTCTGTTACCCTTTGGTATAAACATCTCCTCTGCCTCCCTGCACTTAGTGGTCACTAGTTCCATCATTTCATTTACTGTCTTTCCCTCTAGTTCTCTTTCCCACTGCACTTCATGCAGGAAACTTTTCATTCCTATGTAGTCACCTTTTTTGAAGTTCGGCTTCTCTCGTTGTTCTCGCACTGTTGCATTCTCCATTTGTAACTCTACAAGGCATTCAAAACTCAGGACATCATGATCACTAGCGCCAAAGGGGTCTTTCGTGTGTGATATCCCCTATGTCTGAACTATTCAAGGTGAATATGAGATCCAGCCTTGCTGCAACATCCTCTCCTCTCTCTCGTTTTGTAGCCCTAACATGTTGGTGCATGAAGTTCTCCAATACAGTCTCCAAAATGTTAGTCCTCCATGTTTCTGGTCCCCCATGTGGCTCTAGGTTTTCCCAGTCAATCTCTTTATGATTGCAATTCCCCATATGAGCCCTCCTTGCCACTTCAGTTAGTATATCCACCATTGCCCTATTGTGAACATCATACTCTTGTCCTCCTGTTGTTCAGTGGTTGTTTATACATCACTGCTATCACCTTTGGACACCCAGTCTGAAGTGTTTCAACAATGAAGTCTTCTGTTTTCCTTCTGTCCATTCCTCCCATTTTCTCAAAACTCCACTGATTTTTGATGAGCAGTGCTACTCCTCCCCCTCCTCTGTTCTCTCTGTCTTTCCTCAGGATCTGATATCCAGGTGGAAAGATTGCATCTATTATCATCCCTGTAAGTTTTGTCTCTGTTAGTGCTATGATGTCAGGTGATGCATCAATGATTCGTTCTTGCCACTCTTCACTCTTATTTGTTATTCCATTTGCATTGGTGTACCATACCTTTAGCATGCTTTACATTACTGCATTTTGGGAGATGGGAGAGGAAGGTGCAGGCTCGGGGTGGGGGAGACAGGGCAAAATATTTTGGGAGCCTGCTGTGATTATGAAATTAGTGCTTAGGGGGTTGGTGGCTATGATGTGTGGTTTGTTTGTGGTCATTGTGTTTGGTTGATATGTGCTGACAGGGGTTGAGGGGTTTCTATAAGCATGTGTTTGATGTTCCCACATAGGCTGTTCTTTCCTGTCTGTCGTTGCCTGTCCTGTCTCTCTTTCCTTCCACTGGTTTCATCTTGCTCTCACTTTCAGTTGTTCCCTTTCTTTTCGTGTTCTGTCTCGATTGAGGTACACTTTTTGATATTCCTGAGAGTGTTTTAACAGTGTCTTCTGTTGTAGTATCCTGTTCCGTACCACTTGCATCTTGAATGCCAATTTGATTGGTCGTTTTTTTCCCTCGAATACCCCCCAAGTCTGTGAACATTTTCTACCTGAGACATGTCCTTCTCTCCTGTTATTGCAATGATGCTCATAATCTATGTTTCCTCCCAATGCTTTCTTTCATCATAGGTCTTCCCGTTGACCTCTCCCTCTCTTCTTCCCATTTCCTTTCTCTCAATATCTCTGGATCTGATTTAAGCATCTCCTTTGTTGTTTCGCTTATCATCTCCTGGACATTCTGATGGCCTGATAGTACTTCTGCTAAAGACTTCTTAGCACCATTCCCTCCGTCAGTCCTCTCGCTGTCTACTGATGTTCCCATTTCAGTCACCTTGCTCCTTTTGGACCTCATCTTTATATCTTGCTTCAGCACATCCATTTCTTCTCCAGTCTTTGTATCTTTGCCTCAACTACTACAGCTCGCGATTCCCACTTCTTGCTCTCTTCAGGTATCTTCTCTAACATGTTATTGTGAAGCTCATTTAAACTTTTTCCCATTCTTTATCCATTTTGTTCCTGAGCCGTTCTACAGATTCTTCCTTTTCAGACCAACCATCCTCAGTTCCCTTGCCCTTATGTCCTTCCTTTTGAGATCCCCTTTTTTCCTGTTAGGATGCTCTAGCTCCTTTAGCTTTGTGTAAAAATGTGTGTGGTGAAAGGGGGATTTATGATCTAATGTATTAGGTTAGGTTTGTCTGAGAATGTGTATTCGTGTGTGTGTCTTTATATGCATATATATATATATATATATATTTATATATATATATATATATATATATATATATATATATATATATATATATATATATATATATATATATATATATATATATATATAATATATTAGTGTGTGTGTGTACTCACCTAGTTGTACTCACCTAGTTGTGGTTGCAGGGGTCGATACATAGCTCCTAGCCCCGCCTCTTCACTGGCCGCTACTGGGTCACTCTCCCTGCGCCATGAGCTTTATCATACCTCTTCTTAAAGCTGTGTATGGAACCTGCCTCCACTACATCGCTTCCCAAGCTATTCCACTTCCCGACTACTCTGTGACTGAAGAAATATTTCCTAACATCCCTGTGATTCATCTGAGTCTTCAACTTCCAACTGTGTCCCCTTGTTGCTGTGTCCCATCTTTGGAACATTCTGTCTCTGTCAACCTCTCAGTATTTTATATGTCGTTATCATGTCCCCCCTATCTCTCCTGTCCTCCAGTGTCGTCAGGTCGATTTCCCTTAACCTCTCCTCGTAGGACATACCCCTTAGCTCCGGGACTAGTCTTGTTGCAAACCTTTGCACTTTCTCTAGCTTCTTTACGTGCTTGGATAAATGTGGGTTCCAAACTGGTGCTGCATACTCCAGTATGGGCCTAACGTACACAGTGTACAGGGTCCTGAACGATTTTTTATTAAGATGTCGGAATGCTGTTCTTAGGTTTGCTAGGCGCCCGTATGCTGCAGCAGTTATTTGGTTGATGTGCGCCTCAGGAGATGTGCCTGGTGTTATACTCACCCCAAGATCTTTTTCCTTGATTGAGGTTTGTAGTCTCTGGCCTCCTAGACTGTACTCCGTCTGCGGTCTTCTTTGCCCTTCCCCAATCTTCATGACTTTGCACTTGGTTGGGACCAGGCTTGCAGCCTGTCCAGATCCCTTTGTAGTTCTGCCTGGTCCTCTTCCGATTGAATTCTTCTCATCAACTTCACATCATCTGCAAACAGGGACACTTCGGAGTCTATTCCTTCCGTCATGTCGTTCACAAACACCAGAAACAGCACCGGTCCTAGGACTGACCCCTGTGGAACCCCACTCGTCACCGGCGCCCACTCTGACACCTCGCCACGGACCATGACTCGCTGCTGTCTTCCTGACAGGTATTCCCTGATCCATTGTAGTGCCTTCCCTGTTATCCCTGCCTGGTCCTCCAGCTTCTGCACTAATCTCTTGTGTGGGACTGTGTCAAACGCCTTCTTACAATCCAAGAATATGCAATCTACCCACCCCTCTCTCTCTTGTCTTACTGCTGTCACCCTGTCATAGAACTCCAGTAGGTTTGTGACACAGGATTTCCCGTCCCTGAAACCGTGTTGGCCGTCGTTGATAAGCTCATTCCTTTCTAGGTGCTCCACCACTCTTCTCCTGATAATCTTCTCCATGACCTTGCATACTATACATGTCAGTGACACTGGTCTGTAGTTTAATGCTACGTTTCTGTCTCCTTTTTTAAAAATTGGAACTACATTTGCTGTCTTCCATACCTCTGGTAGTTGCCCTGTTTCGATAGACGTGTTGAAGATTGTTGTTAGGGGTACACATAGCTCCTCTGCTCCTTCTCTCAGGACCCATGGAGAAATGTTGTCCGGCCCCATCGCCTTTGAGGTATCTAGCTCGCTTAGTAGACTCTTCTCTTCCTCCTCAGTTGTGTGTATCGTGTCCAGCATCTGATGGTGTACCCTACCTCTCCTCCTTTCTGGAGGCTCTTCTATTTCCTCTGTGAACACCTCTTTGAATCTCATGTTGAGCTCCTCAAACACTTCGTGGTCATTTCTTGTGACCTCCCCTCCTTCCTTCCTCAGCCTGATCACCTGGTCCTTGACTGTTGTTCTCCTCCTGATGTGGCTGTACAACAGCTTTGGGTCAGATTTTGCTTTCGCTGCTATGTCCTTTTCGTATTGTCTTTGGGCTTCCCTTCTTACCTGTGCATATTCATTTCTGGCTCTACGACTGCTCTCCTTATTCTCCTGGGTCCTTTGCCTTCTATATTTCTTCCATTCCCTGGCACACTTGGTTTTGGCTTCCCTGCACCTTTGGGTGAACCATGGGCTCATCCTGGCTTTTTCGCTTTTCCTGTTACCCTTGGGTATAAACCTCCCCTCAGCTTCCGTGCAAATTGTTGTCATATATTCCATCATCTCGTTTACCGACTTCCCTGCCAGCTCTCTGTCCCACTGAACTCCGTGCAGGAAGTTCTTCATGCCCACGTAGTCACCTTTCTTGTAGTTTGGCTTCATTTGTGCAGCCCTTCCTGCTTCCCCCTCCACTTGTAACTCTACTATGTAGTCGAAGCTTAGAACCATATGATCACTGGCCCCAAGGTGGCTTTCATGTGTGATGTCCTCAATGTCTGCGCTACTCAGGGTGAATACTAGGTCCAGTCTCGCTGGTTCGTTCTCCCCTCTCTCTCTGGTATTGTCCCTTACATGTTGGTACATGAGATTTTCCAGTACCACCTCCATCATTTTAGCCGTCTTTCATTGTGTGTCCTTAATTCGCTCTCCTGGAGCCCGTGAATAAACACTGACTTCTCCCTCTCCGCCTCCCATTTCCTTTCCCTCCATCTCTCCCCAATGTTTTCCTGTATCTCTTGGCATCCTGGTCGTGCCTCTCTTACCACCACCCCTGCTCCCGGCTACTCTCCCCCTTCATTCCTTGGCCCATCTTGGACTGATATGGCCTTAGCGTAGTTCATGTCTCCTTCCTTCCCATTGGGTTCCTTGTTCGATGAGGATGTGCCAGCTTCAGATGCGATGTCCTCTCTGGTCCATTCCCCTGTAGCTTGCTTCAGCCTATTTACCTCACATTCTAGGGCACTTATCCTGGCTACTGCAACTGTGTGTGTGTGTGTGTGTGTGTGTGTGTGTGTGTGTGTGTGTGTGTGTGTGTGTACGTGTGCGCGTGCCCGCGTGCGTCTCAGTCTTTGAAAAAAAGGGTGTGGTCACTTTATCACACTAGACCATAAAACTATTTCACACCCTATTCCATATTAATATATACTAATATTTAATACTGTAATACTTACTGGTGTACACGTGTTAGTGTGTGCGTGCACGTTTACTAGCTTGTCGTTCTTTGAGAAAAAGGAAGGGGGTCGCTAGGCTACACAACTCCTCTGTAGATTTTAAATCACTTACTAAATAGGCTGAGGGTTGTGTACATCCGTACATAAGACCGTGTGCATCCATGATTAAGTTCCTGTAAACCTGGCACTAGAAGTTAGGGAAAGAGTGATGGTATAGCATACAACCAGCAGGGCGAGACACTGACACTTTAGACACCAACCAAAATTGATGCCGCACATAGGCAAGTGACGTCGTCTGCACAGCAATGGCGGCTCCTGGTGGTGGCTTCTAAGATCTTCAGTTTGTAACTCCCTCCGTAGATTTTATCATGCATAAAAAAACTTGGTATTCACTCTTTTTTCTTTAGTGTTATGGTCATAACAAACCTGATGATACTAACTGTAGTCACAACACCAAGTGCTGGGGACTGACTAATTTGGTTTTCCTTTCATTATTTACTTTATCACTCGTTTATGAGTAACACTACACTGCTGTTATAACCGACCAGATATTTGCATTTATTTTTATTTAAGGTCTCAACCTTGACCCAGTAAATATGATTGTTTTGATTATTTGTGTCAACACTGTCGCCGGAACTGACCAGCTGATTGCTACCCTCCCTCACACACCTTCCTGGAAAATCACCCGCATTCAAATTTAAATTGTAAAATTCTTGATGTTACCACATTATTCACACTCTAGAAAGCTGTTACACTCTTGTAGGTATGTTCACTGATTCAACCACGTACTATGACCGCTATAATAACGTAGGACATCTGCTAGACGCTAAATCCCGGGACCACTATTAACGATACTGCTTCACGAGTGTGTGTGTGTTTCGGTACTCACCTATTTGTCGTTACATTGGTTGAGATGTAGCTCTTGTGTGTGTGTGTGTGTACTCACCAAATTGTACTCGCCTAATTGTGGTTGCAGGGGTCGAGACTCAGCTCCTGGCCCCGCCTCTTTACTGATCGCTACTGGGTCCTCTCTCTCCTTGCTCCATGAGCTCTATCATACCTCATCTTAAAGCTGTGTATGGTTCCTGCCTCCACTACATCACTTGCCAGACTATTCCACTTCCTGACTATGACTGAAGAAATACATCCCTTTGACTCATCTGAGTCTTCAACTGTGTGTGTTGGTGTTTCGGTGTGTGTGTACTCACCTATTTGTGGTTGCAGTGGTCGAGTCATAGCTCCTGGCCCCACCTCTTGACTGATCGCTACTAGGTCCTCTCTCTCCCTGCTCCATGAGCTTTATCAAACCTCGTCTTAAAACTATGTATGGTTCCTCTCTCCACTACGTCACATTCCAGGCTATTCCACTTCCTGACAACTCTATGACTGAAGAAATACTTCCTAACATCCCTTTAACTTATCGGAGTCTTCAGCTTCCAATTGTGACCCCTTGTTTCTGTGTCCCATCTCTCGAACATCCTATCTTTGTCCACCTTGTCAATTCCTCTCAATATTTTATATGTCGTTATCATGTCTTCCCTGACCCTCCTGTCCTCCAGTGTCGTCAGGCCGATTTCCCTTAACCTTTCTTCGTAGGACAATACCCATAGCCCTGGGACTAGTCTTGTTGAAAACCTTTGCACACTCTAATTTATTGACGTGCTTGAACAGGTGTGGATTCCAAACAGGTGTTGCATTCTCCAATATTCTCCAATATGGGCCTGACGTAAATGGTGTACAGAGTCTTAAATGATTCCTTACTGTGTGTGTTTTGGTGTGTGTGTGTGTTTTTGGAGGATTGGACATGCTCAGTGTGTGAGTGTACTCGCCTATATGTGGTTGCAGGGGTCGAGTCATAGCTCCTGGCCCCGCCTCTTCACTGGTCGATACTAATTCACACTCTCCTTGCTCCATAAGCTTCATCATACCTCTTCTTAAAGCTATGTATGGATCTTGCTTCCACTTCTTCACTCTCCAGATTATTCAACTTCCTGACAACTCTAGGGCTAAAGAAATACCTCCTAACATCCCTATGACTCATCTGGGTTTTCAGCTTCCAATTGTGGCCCCTTGTTCCTGTATCACATCTCTGAAACATTCGAGAACTGTCCAACTTGTCAATTCCTCTCAGTATTTTATACGTTGTTATCATGTTCCCTCTGTCCCTCCTATCCTCTAATGTCATAAGGTTAAGTTCCCTTAACCTCTCCTCATAAAACATACCTCGCAATTCCGGTACTAAATGTGTTGCAATTTTTTGCACTTTTTCCAATTTCGTGACGTGTTTAACTAGGTGAAGGTTCCATACTGGTGCTGCATACTCCAGTATAGGCCTGATGTACACTGTGTGCAATGTTGTAAAGGTTTATTACTCATTCCTGGTTCAATCTTTAAG
This sequence comes from Cherax destructor, assembly GCA_009830355.1. NCBI lineage: Eukaryota > Metazoa > Arthropoda > Malacostraca > Decapoda > Parastacidae > Cherax > Cherax destructor. The sequence continues at coordinate 3,927 of WNWK01004367.1, read as the reverse complement.
CCAAGATGAATCAAGGCTGGCTCCTCCTATGGAAAATTACGAAAAATGGAAAAGACAAATAACAATGATAAGCACTTTATTTAATAGAAAGTTATGAAAAATAATAAATACTTAAACATGAACATGAAATCCTATCTTTAAGATAAAAATGAAAAAAAATAAAATATAAAAATAAAACTGAATTCAAAGCTAATTTATACAGATGGAAGGTGGTAGATGAACGTGTCGAGGTTCTTGACATTGAAGCTCTGAATTGTTCATTGTTTTCTGAACTCCTTGCTGTTGTTGATGAATCGAAGTCTGTGTCAACAACCACTCGGTCGACGGATGTTTTCAAAACTACTCAGTTGAAGCATGTTTCCAAAACCAAGTTGGAAAGTATTAGTCAAAGATAACAGGGTCTCAGGTGTCGTCCACTTGTGGATCTTGTAGTTGCCTGGGTTGTTGTTTGATTCTAGAGGAACCACAATCTAGTTGTAAGACATCAAATAAACATCTCGTGCCCCATCTAACACTCTGCTTTGTGCCAGATGACCCTCGCTGGCCAAGAAGGCTGTAATGACATAGTATTATTATTATAATCAAAAGAAGCGCTAAACCACAAGGGTTTGTAATGACATAAAAAAGACATAATTACTCACCACTCTAATAATCACTCACATGGTAGGCATAAGTTATTTAAAAGAAATGGTGAGAGACTTAAACAGATTACTTTAAGGCCAGGCAGAGCATAATTACATTTCTAAAATTAATCAAAGAGTGAACCTCTTACATAAAATAAATTAAGACAGGAGCAGCTGCGTATACTTACAATGTGTTGGGGGCGGTCAGTCAAGTGGCAAATCCCTTGGCCGGAGCCTCGCACTTCACCTCTCACCGGGTGGAGAAAGAGGGGGAGGGGGATAGCGGGAGCTAGACACTCACCCTACCTTAACAAGCAGACTACCACACAAATATCACTATACAGACATTCACACTTTCATTACTCCCATCTATGGACTTTTCCCTCACAAATGTCGTGAATGACTCCTTACTCAGATGTATAAACGCTAATCTTAGGTTTGCCAATCGCCCATATGCTGCAGCAGTTATTTGATTGATGTGTGACTAAGGAGACATGTTCGTTATAATGCTTACCCCAAGTTCCTTTTCTTTAAGTGACGTTTCCAGCCTTTGAGTCCCTAACCTGTATGCCATCTGCTGTCTTCTGTGTCCTTCCCCAATCTTAATGACCTTACACTTACTGGGGTTAAACTCCAGGAGCCATTTGTTGGACCTGACTTGTAGTCTGTTCAGATCCCTTTGTAATCTTAACTGATCCTCGTCCGCTTGTATTCTCCTCATCAGTTTCACATCATCAGCGAACAGTGACACTTCTGAATCTATTCCTTCCATCATATCATTCACGTATATAAGAAACAGCACCGGACCTAGGACTGACCCTTGTGCAACCCCACTCGACACATGCGCCCACTCTGACACTTCATCACGTACCAACACTCGTTGTTTCCTTCCTGTCAGTTATTCCCTGATCCATTGCAGTACTTTCCCTATTATTCATGCCTGCTCCTCTAATTTTTGCACCAGTCTCTTGTGTGGTACTGTGTCAAAAGCCTTCTTACAGTCCAAAAAGATGCAATCTACCCATCCCTCTCTCTCCTGTCTTACTTCTGTTACGTTATCGTAGAACTCAAGTAGATTTGTGACACAGGATTTCCCATCTCTGAAGCCGTGCTGATTGTCATGTAAGAGCCCAATCTTTTCAATGTGTTCCACCATTCTTCTACTGATTATCTTTTCCATGACTTTGCATAATATACAAGTCAGTGACACTGGTCTGTAGTTTAACCCTGCCTGTCTGTCTCCTTTCTTAAAAAATGGAACTACATTTGCTGTCTTCCACACCTCAGGCAATTGTCCAGTTTCGATAGATTTACTGAAGATTGTTGCTAGCGGCACACACAGTTCCTCTGCTCCCTCTCTCAGTATCCAAGGAGATATGTTATCTGGACCCACCTCCTTCGAGGTATCTAGTTCACCTAGCAGTTTCTTCACCTCTACCTTGGTAATGTGTATTGTGTCCAGCCCCTGCTGGTGCACCCTACCTCCACGGTTTGCTGGAAGAATTCCTGTCTCTATTGTAAATACTTCTCTAAATCTTGAGTTTAGTTCATCACATACTTCCTGGTCACTCTTTGTGAGCTCCCCTCCTTCTTTCCTAAGCCTGATTACCTTGTCCTTGACTTGTTTTTCTCCTAATGTGACTTTATGACAATGGTTCAGATTTAGCTTTTGATGCTATGTCATTCTCGTATTGCCTCTGGGCCTCTCTCCTAATCCCAGCATATTCGTTTCTGGTTCTTTTGCTCAACTCCTTGTTTTCTTGAGTCCTTTGCCTTCTATTTCTTGTCCATGCTCTAGCACACTTGGCTTTAGCCTCTTTACACCTCCAGTTAAACCATGGGCTCACTCTGGTCTTACCATTTTTTCTGTTACCCTTTGGTATGAACTTCTCCTCAGCTTCCATGCACTTAGTGGTCACTAGTTCCATCATTTCATTTACTGTCTTTCCCTCTAGTTCTCTTTCCCACTGCACTTCATGCAGGAAACTTTTCATTCCTATGTAGTCACCTTCTTTGAAGTTCGGCTTCTCTCGTTGTTCTCGCGCTGTTGCATTCTCCATTTGTAACTCTACAAGGCATTCAAAACTCAGGACATCATGATCACTAGCGCCAAAGGGGTCTTTCGTGTGTGATATCCCCTATGTCTGAACTATTCAAGGTGAATACGAGATCCAGCCTTGCTGTGACATCCTCTCCCTCTCTCTTTTTGTAGCCCTAACATGTTGGTGCATGAAGTTCTCCAATACAGTCTCCAACATCTTAGCCCTCCATGTTTCTGGTCCCTAATGTGGCTCTAGGTTTTCCCAGTCAATCTCTTTATGATTGAAATCCCCCATTATGAGTAATTTTGTCCTACCCTTATGAGCCCTCCTGGCCACTTCAGCTAGTGTATCCTCCATTGCCTTATTATGAACATCATACTCTTGTCTTGTCCTCCTGCTGTTCAGTGGTGGGTTATACACCACTGCTATCATCACCTTTGGACCCCCAGTCTGAAGTGTTCCAACAATGAAGTCTTCTGTTTCCCTTCTGTCCATTCCTCCATTTTCCTCAAAACTCCACTGGTTTTTGAAGAGCAGTGCTACTCCTTCCCCTTCCCACTTCTTGCTCTATACAGATATCTTCTCTAACATGTTATTGTAAAGCTCATTTAATCTTTGTTCCCATTGTTGATCCATTTTGTCCTTGAGCCGTTCTTCCCATTCATCCTTTTCAGACAAACCATCCTCAGATCCCTTGCCTTTACGTCCTCCCTTTTGAGATCTAATAGTTTTTTATCCTGTTTGGATGCTCTAGCTCATTCAGCTTTGTAAAAATGATTTTTTTGGAGGGGGGGGATTCATGATCTAATGGGTTAGGTTAGGTTTGTCTGAGTATGTGTATACATGTGTGTGTATATTTATAAATATATATATATATATATATATATATATATATATATATATATATATATATATATATATATATATATATATATATATAGGATGGGGTCCACCTCTGGTACAAATTGTGGGACCCATAGCCTCGGAGAAGTGGATAAAAAGGCTTCAAGGAAGAATATTTGGATTTCTTCCTGATGCCATTTGAATATTCCACTTCTCCTACCACCCCATCTTTTAATTTTTTTTACCAATAGGTATGTTTTATTACATAATAAAAAAGATTTGAGAGATACATTGTTGATATAAAGATGGTATACAGTACACGAGGTGAGAGATACATGTCTAGTACATATTGTTACATCTTTGTCACTGATTATAATGCGAAAATCTCATCCAGCTCTTCCGAGCTGGTGCGCCCCAGA